>JAWQUT010000030.1:2315364-2330364 GCA_033807755.1 Ellobium chinense
TAAAACTATATCCAAATTCAACGACAGCCATGAAAGTGGCTGAGAGACACATACCACGACAGGACTGCAAGAGAGGATCAACAATCGATGAAATCTCTTACTATCGTAAGAATTACAGTGATGCGTTGGTGCTGAATGCAACCTTAGTAGCGTTCAACATGCAGAGTAAATGTCATTCCTAGATGACAAAAGATCTCATCGGTAATGCGCAAGTTCTGAATTGTTGGTAAGGAACTCAGAAAGCAAGAATAAACTCGGTTTCCATTTTCCAGCTGGTTATCAGAGGTATCAAAATTTGTGGGCTACATTTTGTTTATTTCTAATAGAACTTATATCTGATGAACGAAACTGATACGAACTTTTAAATAATAAGAGCATTCAGAAGCGTAAAAAACAAGATTTGGAAAAGCAGTGCAAGTTATAATTTAGACTCTATGTAACAGAGATGCCACCGAAAGACTTACCCAGCTTTGGTTTCTTACATACAACGGCATAGCTCCTGTAACAATTGAGGTCGTTCCATAAATTGTAGTCGGTCAGCACAGCGCAATCCTGCAAGCCACTCCAGTTGTTCGGCTCTCCTGTAACAGACATCTAATTTGATTCTTCCTATTCCTCTTTTTTTCCTCGTGTACACAGTCTTCCTTTTCCCGTTAGATTTTTATCCTCGTTAATATTCATGCCGTACAAGATTGTCGCATGCACAAACATATGCACTTGCTCTGGATCTACACAGCTCATGCACCCACTTTTATATTATAGAGCTCCAAATTCTTTTGTCTATGCAAATTTCGCTGAAAAACTCTCCTCCCTCCACCCCAACTTTCCCACTCACCCCAATCTCAACCTTTCCGCTCAGCTCACTCAGCAGATCTTTTCAGGTAAAAAGATCTGTTGTTTTCCTTTCCTCTCTTCCTCTCTCACCTGCGCACCCTCTCACCCATACGACTGGCTTATACTATATTTTGTTCCTATGATCTCCCATTGTTTTTTTTTTCCTTCTGAACAGTTTAAGCATTGTTCATACAGTTAGACAGACAACAGGCAGGCTTGCAGAAAGGCAAACAGACAGGCAGACAAATAAATTACCAGCTTCCCAGTTAGTCCAGCCATCAAGGGGTTCACCATCCACCCAATTCCACGTCCCTTCCACCACGTCATCGTTGAGTCCCAGCCAGAGATAGGGGTAACTGAATGAATATAGATCTAGATATGGATATGAACAGCGCTTTCCGAGTTTTTCGTGTTCAAAATGAGCGTACAACGCCCCATGTCCATTTTTATAATATAGAAACTAGCATTTCACAGTTGTGGACCCCCATTCTGTGAATGAGATATTAAATGACTGATGTAAGATTTCTGATACAAGGGGATCCTTGCATTATCACTATGGTAGAGTGGCGATATAGTCAGCATACACTCCCGCTCAATGAATGTAATATTTTCTGGATGACATTACTGGGTTTACCCGATGATATTGTGCTCAGGGGGCTTTGTACTGCATGGTATGTTCAGTGAATAAAACGCATAGAGCAGAATTCGAAACTTTAAGGGGGGAAGTGGCTCAAACTTGCCCATTCATTATTAGTGGAATCTTGACACCTTCGTTGGGCAGACATTGACGCTAAAACTCTTCTATCGAATTTCATGCAAATTGACAGTTTCGATGGAATTTTACGTGCAGCGGTTTCGGAGTTTATCGGATTCAAAACTGGTGTGCCATGCTCCAGTCCATTCTTTGAGTATAAAATTTCCAAGGACAAAACTAAATTGGATGTCTTGTTAACTAAATTACCGGTAGGTGTAATACAAGGTTGAAACGGAGCACTAAGTAATAGAAATCAAGTAGGATAAAGTGGAAAGTGCTCAAGAAGACAAATGCAGAGAGAAAATGAAGAAGGAAAGAAAGGATGTGGTGGAAATCGCTGAGCGGAAAGGTTGAGATTGGGGTGAGTGGGAAAGTTGGGGTGGAGGGATAATGCTAATGCGCTGAAAGCCGTAGATCTATAGTCTCCTCCCCCACGCCATCCGTCTCAGTGAGGCGGGGAATGTAAACGTCGTATTGCGCCTGTCTGGTGGATTTCGGCTAGATCAGAGAGCGTGTCATGTGGATGAACGGTCAATCCCGATCGTGCCATCCTACTCCTTATTGTCTTCTTGGCTACTGCAAGGTGGCCAATGAGAGAGACCGCGGAGATCAAACATTTTGTGCGGTCCTGAGTCTGGCGACTAGAAGGCGTCAATGCACTACATCAAAGAAATTTAGCCCCATTACCAAAAATATGGCCGAAATTACCTTCTCCATTTAGTCGCTACTCCACTTAATCGCTCACTTTTTCCGTGATTCCGAGAAAGGGCAATTAAGCGGAGTCGACTATAAAGTGTATTATGTCTTTGCTGAATCTAGATGCCGTTCCGAAATACTCCCAGTTGTTTTTTTTTTTTACCAAAAGCTGCAAAACATTAGAGATCCATGTATTTAAAATCATTTTATGATATTGTTATGTCTGATAACATACTCAGCTTTGCTGACTTCCCGCAGAAAATCTTGTTCCTCTAGTGTCTTCGCTGTTGCAACTGTTGCTCCCATCTCAGTACACTTGTCCGTGGCAAGATAGTAATTGATATACTCACTACTGTAGAAGTAGCAACTGTCGCCATATTTCTTCCACCCCTGCTCACACTCTGTAGAGGATAACGGTACAGAAAATCATAGTGGAAATTTCATGACAAAGACTGTTAATATTTTCAAGAAGAAACCTAAATGAACAAAATAATGGAAATGTCCAACTGAGCAATCCTAATTGCCACATCTTGTTTTCTTCGCTCTTGAAATATTCCCTGTAAGGACACGCCAAACAGAAGGTTAATAATCTATCTAAGTCAACCAGCTTTCTGTCGTCAAAATATGAAGTTTAACGGGTTTGATAACAAAAAAAAAGGCTGACTTATAGCACACTGTACAATAGGTCAGTAACACCTTATTTTTTATCATACTCTTCGTTAAGTGGCTCAGCCCTGAAACCAAAATACCCCCCCCCCCCCCCCCCCNAAAAAAGAAGAAAATAGTATATTTTAAATTAGATAGGACAAACGTTTTGCAGCGCTCTCATTGCTATTACTGGTGACATCATCATGTTTTATTTTCCATCTGTGGGTCGCACCAGCACCAATGCACCATTTAAAACTATGGTACTCAATACTATGCAAAGTAACTTTACCTGAACAAACTGCTGGAAGGGGTGACCACTTTCCACTGGTAAGACACATTCGGTCACGTGTGTCTGGTGTGTGCGAACACTTGTATGTGATTTTCTCACCCACGCTGTAACTTTCTTTTTGACCGATGATTTCTGTATGTGGGACATCTTCGGGAGAAGGGCACTGGATGGATTTGGCTAGGGTCAGGATAGAGGTTGGACTAGTTGAGAACTGATGGCACACCATGTCGATGCAAATTTATACATGATCCTATTAAGTTGTTCAACATATGGGCATGGTATCGTAACTTGAAGTTTTAAGGAGATGTAAATGAGCAAAAAAATTCACAATGCAGAAAATTTTGTGACGAAAAAGCAATTTTTGTCTAATGTATTTGACAGCCTGTCAAATGAATGCCATGAATCTGAAATGTGGCATAGTAAAGAAGGGTTGAAGTGACCTGAGCTCTTCCTGTTTGAAAGTTATGTTTGAGAAACACTTAGTTCAAAAAAGTTGAATTAACTGGCCCCGCTGGATAGAGAAGGAAAGAGGAGGGGCTGTCCTCCTTTTGCTTCAAATCAACATTTCTTTTAGTTTCTTCTTCTGAAAAGTAGCGTAGATCTAACAACAATAGTTCCACTGAGAGCTGAGAGAAAAGGGTATTGATATGGGTGGTGGTGATTCTTTGGAGGGATGGGGGTGAGGGAGGGGAAGAGGGGTCTTTGGGGGTAAGACAGTATGTAAGTAAACCTCAAGAACTCATGACTGGAGGGGAGGGAATTCGTTAAGATGCGCAACATCGCTATTTACATGACTGAATTAATAGTATAGAAGGGGTTTCCCAAATATCCTAGTAGGTAAATCTTGAAGTCAGTTAATGCAGTGGTTTATGTTGTAGTAAGTGTTGCATACCTCTGACTGGTGTACTGCTGACGGGTTCAACATTGCACGTCTTTGCACATAACTTCACAGCCAGGTCGTGGTCAGAACATACGCCTTCAGTCTTCAGTGTTTCACAGTCCGAATAGGTGTCGTATATGTTTTCTGGATGTCAGAAGCAAAAAAAAAAAAAAGACATTTTAGCCTTAACGCAGATCTTCGCATAGGACCGGCCAAGCTAACTATACGTCATATATAAACGTGGCCGGTCCTACTCGAAGACCGACGCTTTATTCCTTTGTTGTTATTGTTGTTGTTGCTGTTGTTGTTGTTGTTGTTGTTGTTGTTGTTGTTGGTGGTGTTGTTGTTTAATTCATTAACAACTCGAGGACTTCGTGCAGCAGCAAGCAGAATCATTAAGTTTACTTAAAGTGACGGTTGACGTAGGCTTCACTTTTACTGTTCACTTTGAAAGTTGAGAGGCACATAATTGTGAACAGTCGGAAAGTGTGCTAGGGTCACGGGTAAACTCTAGGCTCACACGTGAAAGTTAGGGACTGATTCAGGCAGTAGGTATTTAAATTTAAGAATTAAATTACTGTGAAGTTAGCGTCCCTGTGGTGTAGTGGTAACACGTTCAGACTTGCAAGCTGAGGGACCCTGGGAGACCCTGGTTCAATTCCCAGCAGTGACAGAAAATTTTCTAGTGTAAGTTTTCTCGGTCTATCCTCTCAAAATTGGTCCCTCACAGTAATGTGGTAAAATCCCTCAAGACACACTCACCTAAAATAATATAGACTATATAACATCTTGAAAATAAAATTATCAGACTGAGCTCACATTCCTCCCCCTTAATAACAATAAAGAATGAATGCTATACTATATGCCTTGCCACCCGGTTCCATAATACTCACCAAGTTTGCACACGTCACAGTAGTTCCTCAAACATCCTGCAGCCTTAGTGTAACACCAGGGGCGGAAACCATCTACTATGTTAGGCGTTCTACAGTAGTTTTTCTCCAGCCTTACAGACTGATCTCTGAAAAGAACCAACAGGTGACGACAAAACACAATCCTCTATACTCGCAACAGCCACTTCTTTTTTTTTCTTGCCTCCATTTTTTGCTTATCTTGTCGCACATTAAAACTTGTTTATTCTAGTGATTGTCCTACAGTATGTTCTGTTCATCGCAACTCCAACAACGCGCGGGAAAACCTTGGGAAAAGGCAGACAATGCAGTAAGTAGCATAATGTGTTCTTGACTTTCATATCTACAGTGAATTTTCGATAATAAGTAGTCTATGCATTTGTAAATGAAAAATTCATACTTAATACAGTAGTTAGATGTACTTATCAAGGTCCAAATGACGGAATAACAAGGAAGCGGTAGACATGCATTCATAATTTTAATTCTGATACTTATTATCGAAGTTCCAGTGTATACCCAGAAAAGAGTTGCCATTAGGCAAATGTGCAAGTTGAGGGCTGCGATTAAACGCAGCTGATTTGTAGTTATATGGCATGCAGACATTCTTTGATCTCAACAAAACAGTTTTGATAGACTATGTTGCTTGAAATAGTTAATGCTGAGACTGCTCCTCTTTCATGAAAAAGAGATAGAAATACAGTCAGATGGATGAGCAGATAAACTGAAAAGTAGATGGAAAAAAATAATAAAAGAATAATAAGGGTGAAGAGGATATTAACGGTAGAAATTTTTAGAAAAAGAAAGGAATGGTATGCCACCTCTTCATATTCTAAAGCCGGCTTAGGTTTCCTAAGGTGGCATACCACCTCAGAAGACACTTCCATAACAAATAAGTTTGCAAGGACGAATGACATTTTCTAGAGAGCAGGGGAGCGGTGTGAAGGTGTGATGGTGGAGGAGGTAAGTGTGGAAAGTGTGAACACAAAGAAAGAAAAAAGAGCAAAGCTGCAGCAAGTAAGAGAGTTAAAAAATTCCTCCTCATCTCCAATAGTCTTACTCTGTGTTAAAAGCGTGATGTGGACATTGAGTGACTTCATCCCATCTCAGACAAGGCTCTAAATTGCGGGTTACGCTGACATCTCCATCGTACGACATTCCACGGTCCTGCAGCTTGTAGCAGTGATCTTCGTCTGTGGTGGTAGTGGTTGTGATAATTATATTAATAGCTGTAATGGTGACATAATGTGACAACAATGGTAGTGGTAAATGATGGTGCTGGTGATAATAATGATAAGGTATGACAAATGCAAGGACAATAATGGAAGTGATATTTGAGAACTTGGGCATTAACGATGGGAACTGTTACCATCGAAAGAATTACATTAGTGCACTGGTGCTGAATGCATCCTCAGCAGCCTTCAACATCAGAAATATTGTAATTGTTACGACGAAAAGAGATGCCATCGTTAATGTGCAAGTTCTTAATTGACAATAACGTTAGTGGTGGTGATAATGATGGTAGGTGGTCGTGACAATATTAGTAGTGGTAATGGTGATGATGGTGATAATAATTTGGTGATAATGATAATAAAGGTAGTGGTTGTGGTTGGAGTAATGACTATAATGGTTGTGGTAATGATGATGGTAGTAACTGTTATAGTGCACAGAGTCATGATTTTTTTGATGCGAAAAGCTCAACTTATGAAGGCACCAAACTACTGTAATGATAGTACACAGTATTCATATAATTCAGCCATAGAGACACTCATCTGTCGGGTAGTCAGGGTAGATACTTATATGCATGTGCAAATCACGAAAGAAAGAGACAAAGGGGATGAGAGAGAGAGAAAGCTAGATGCCAAGGAGAGAAACATATAGAATACCTGACACTAGTGAAACAGTGGCTTGGAAACTGGACTGTGTGTCTCCATAAGTGGATAGACGGATTAGGATAGTGTTGAGGATACTCCTAGTGGAGGAGTCCATCTTGGTCCCACAGATTCTTGGACAGAAAGGTGAGAATAACGACATGAACGATGAATAAAAGGGAAATAAAATACTTAAACGTTGAGTCGCTAGAATCACAGATCATAGCGTTTAGCATGCAAAAGGTATTGTAATCTCCTATGATGGATATACTATGGAGATGGATGGGAGGATAGACCACCGAATGAAAAACTGGCGGGACATGCCGACAGAAGAACAGAGAGACGAGAGAGGAGAGGGAGAGACACACACACACAGGCAGGTGGATGGATGGATGGATGGATGGATGGATGGATGGATGGATGGATGGATGGATGGATAGATGGACGAACGGATGGACGGACGATAAGATAAAGGAGATGTCAAATTTTAATAATCTTACTTGTCCCCTGGCTGCCCCGGTCTTGCATGTCTTATCTCCACTGTGTCTTCACAATTTCCCGGCCGGCCCTTGATATTGAACTGTGGGAAATTGAGCACAATGCCTTCCCCCTCTGGAGCCTGGTGGAAAAGAGTCGAAGCAGATTTTCCATTATCATATAAAATGTAGATACCTGGCTGTAGGCAGTGAAAGGTATTGTCAAAATGCTAGTGATCAGCACCCGAATGACAACGGCACTGTATACTATATAATGTGTTATGTATACTGTATAATGATCATAATTATTACCCAAGTAGTTGAGAAAGTCTTAGAGTGACCTGGTCTGCTGGGGATTGGGGATAATAATTGTATGAAGTCGCGTGAGCAGGCATCAGCCTAGATACAAGACTTAAAGACCGTATTAATAGTATTATATTATCATCATCATCATCATCATCATCATCATCATCATCATCATCATCATCATCATCATAACTACCATTAGCTCTGTGAATTCGTCAATAGTTCCATGAAAACATTGTATGCTAAAAGCTGGAATCTAGGGTTGGGTCCAAGTCCGCACAAAACGATATTTTCCAGTGTTAGTAGGACTGCGGAATCCAGTAGTATATTTATAGAATTAATGTAATGATTATTCTGTGCTCAAATTATGAAAGTTCTAACAACAACTGGGGATTTGTTATTCTCATGATACTAATATTTCCAAAACACAACTTCTCTGAAGTGATTGTAGAAACATTTAAAACATGAATTCTTTGGTTTGATCGCACTACATCGTCTACCTTGATAAGCCAGACACACTCCAGATCAGAACCCTGAGGGGAGTTTATCGTGTCAGTTGGTTGTGCGTTGCTAAGTTCTATCACGCCTCCACAGTCTGCACAGAGGAAAAGTCAGGATTGGCTGGCAGTAAACTCGACGGATTTATTTTGTTGCAGATTTGTTGTTGTTGTTGCTGTTGCAGCTGCTGCTTTTATGGATGTTATTTAGGGCAGGTGTTGTTGTTGCTGTTGTTGTTGTTGTTCTTCTTTTTCTTCTTCTTGCTGCGGCTGCTGCTGCTGCTGCTGCTTTTATGATTGTCATTTGGGGAAGATATTGCAGTGTCACTGTCGATGGTCATGATAATGATGAAGCAAATGTTGCTGCAACTAATGACGATGGAGATAATGATCATGGTAGTTGTATTCTAATGATCACATCTAGTGATGTGAGGGCACTAGAGGTCGTGAACTGATCAGCTATTTTTATCAACATCATTATCAGTTTCGTCATTATGTATAGTACTGTAAAGAAATAAACATAAAAATCTCATCTGGCTGCTGCATTATTAGAGACAACAATCATTTTTATAATCATCCATATCTAGTTTATTTTGTAGATTTCCAATAAAAGCCCTGTACATCCATGTAGATCTAGGGTTCCATGTAAGATGCATACTCTTACCTATCGTTGCAGGCTGGTAGAAGCAGATATCAGTCCTAAGCTTCTGGTACTCAAGATACACGGGAGTTGGCGGGGAGAGTTCGTGTCCAGATGTCCCAATGGTCATTTGATGTTGTGAGACATGCATTCCTACAGAAAACACAGGTTAGACTATAGGGACAGATACAACTCGTTGCGTTACTACTGAGCTTGCGCATTAATGATGATACCTCCTACCATCGAAAGAATTACATTAACTCTGCATGCTGAACGATACTAAAGGGTGTATTCAGCACCCATGTACTAATGTAATTCTTACGATCCCATCGTTAATACGCGAGCTTTCAAATGAATCTAAGGAGAGATTGAAGAGAGCAGTTTCAATGTAGACCAGACAACCTTACTATTTCCTAACGTACAACATTTCAGTCAAAGTTCATATTATAAAAAGCGAGAGCCAATAGAATCGCTTAATCGCAACCTCAAATCTCAAATTTTTCCATGCTCAGAGTCGACTGCGTTTCATACTGTAAATAGCTAAATTTTCATAATAAAAATGCACGTTTTATCAGCTGTAGTGAAGACTCATTTTAGTCTTTGCATTTTCTAGTATATTCACACGACACCTGCAACACAATGCAACACACACTCACAAAATCAACTCCTGTAATATAAAGCTGACCATACCTCTCACAGCGTGGCAAGCTCGGTCCGGATGTTTGAACAACGCAAACGGCTGTCTGGAGGGGAAGAATAGCTCATCAACGCTGAAGCCATCTTTCCGACAACAGAATTCGAATCTGGTGTTATCTCCAAACACTCCATCAGGTAGCTCTCCGCTCTTGGAATTTGGCTTAGTGGAGGTGGATGTATCCGTGTACTGGACATGACCTCCAGTAAAACCTAATGCGATACAGTACGAATCTATCAATAATAATGAATATTATTATGGAAGATAATAAACATAGAGCTTATAGTTTATACATTATAATTACAAACAAATTTATTCTAATGTATTTTTCTTTTTGGTTGGAGGAGGAGGTGCGGAGAGGAAGGATTAAATCCAAACTTTAATGGATTAAAAGCATTCTGCATTATCATACAAGCAAAGGTAATATCAAAGAAAGTTAGATCGGGTATTTCAGTTTGTTATTCTGTTTCCTCCCAAGGAGACAAGATACAAAGATCAGGTGCGCAATTAGATCTAATTTCATTGCTTATGGAACAGTAAGCGCGTAAAAAATCTCAGTGCTTGCAGAATCTGAGGATGAAGTATTTAATGAGATCTACCTTTGACAGTGATATAAATCTAAATTTCGGACCAAAATACATGTCTCCACGAAATGCCACAATATCCTAAATAAAACATACAAACAACAACCACAGCTCAAGATCCCATCCCCCTTTTCTCATAAGACACATCTTCCAAGTTCTGCCATGCATTTCTTGCTTTCTGCTTTATATTAGCATCTCCCTTTGCCCTGCAAAAGTCATCTAGATCTTTCCTTTTCACTGACTTCAGGCCCATCGGGAACCCGAATTGCCCTAGGGAAGCCATTTTAAAATACGTGGGCTTGCAGTTGGAAGTGAATTGGTGAGAAAGACGACAGGGCAGGGGCATTAATACAAGGGATAATTCTATTATGCGTGCATCCCGCACTCTTTAACAAAATAGTATTAGAACAATGTCAAGGTTGATAGTAATATTATGGTAAAATGATCTCTCGTTTGGACACACTGTAAATAATGGTGGTACGCATATGTGCACATTGACGCGTTTTATTGTAGGTTTGTTTTTGTGGTTTTTTTTCAGTGTGGCGGCAAATGCCATGCGTGTAGGAGAGTTGCGGTAAATCAATTTTACCTTTCACTTTTTACGAGCATCTTCGTTCATTGAACATTTATTATCTGCAACTTTCAGTGATGACCCTCTATTTTTAACAACATTTTTAGGCAAACTGAATGCTGTACGAGTACATCTAAATATGACCAGTGCCGAAGTCCTTGTCAATAGTTCTAGAGAATTAGTTCGTGGGTTTAAATGAGAGGACGATAACAAACGATAATAATGTGAAATCTGTTCCATCACGTACCGTCAGGGCAAGTGTCACCCTTTCTGTAGATGCAGTAATTTCCTGCTGGCCATTTGATGCTGTCGTCGGTCACGGGGGAAGTGTTCACGCAGAAGTGATGCTCCGCCTTATCTCCACTCACTGAGCCCTTCAGCGGATACGGGTAGGACATCCCATTATCACCTGAACAAAATTTGATGGGAAATTTCGATTCAATAAACATGTACGGGCAATTAGTTCGTGGGCATTTTCATAAAAAGTCAAATGAGAGTTGCCTATGAAATGTTACTCAGTAAGAGGTGAGTGAAACTACCGAGAAAACCCTTCTCATTAACACCAGGATAAACAGCCTCCATCTAAAATAAAATTGCAATAAATCTTAATGGAAGATTCCCCCATTGTAAGCAGCTTATAATTTTGTCATAGTGGTGGCTCCAGACGTAATGGAAAAGTCATGGTAATCTCGGAATGTGTGTATGCTATATGAAGAAGAAATTCTATTAAAATGGTCCAAAGAAGCTTTTACAAAGTGACTACATAACTTCACTGTAGCACTGACATGAAGCAGTTGGGCGACAAGTGATTCGTAAAATGCGGTTATGCGGAGTCGACTCCCTTGACACCATTTCTGTAGCATCCCCTTCTCCTCCACTGGACGAAACCCTCTTATATAATAATGATAGATTGAAGGTGGAAATCGAGCAATCCAAATAAAACATAGCAATAAATTCACCCATGCTATGTCTGGTTTCGTTTAGAGGATGATAGCCGCAAGACTTACTTAGTTCTGTTGTACATGAAGGCAGTATGACAACTTCGGTTTGTATAGTGGATGCCAGGTTTAGTTTCGCTCTGAACGATGGTGGCTGGCTAAGTTTCATTTTAGTAATGTGACATGATCTAGATTATCTTTAAACGAGGATGGAATGTTTAGATTCATCTTGAACAATATTGGCTAACTTAGTTTCATCTTGTGTAATGGTAGCGTGACTACGATGCTAATGCATACAGTGATTCAAATGTCTTCATCAAAACAAAATCTTAAAAGCATTTCAGCTTTTGCTTTGTCAATCTCCAGGTCTGTATAATATAGTAGTTATTGGTTGTATTTAGTGTCCCCATTCAGAGATGAATTCTAGATACAGTGACAGAAGTTTTTATAATGAGTATGACGTATAGTGGAAATGAAAGTCCAGTTAACAAGTCTGTTCTATTTATTTGAACCAATAAAACACAAAACACATAATACTGAGCCAAACTTACACATAAAAATATTTCAAAATTAAATGCATAGAGTATTTATCCAGAAGAGTGCATAAAATTGAGATTAGTTACCGTGTCTACAACTAAACAACAACTTAGTCTATACATCAGTAAAACCTGTTACAACACTAGGCTTATATTTTGCGCTGGTAAGAATGTTCGCGTATAAGGCTTGACTAACCAGCCAATAACAATCCTAAAATGACACACATGGGAGAATATAACAGTATAGGATAATGTCGGCCAGTTAATGTGTCGCACTCATCCTACAAAATTAGACATTACGTTGTTTCATTGTCAGATCGACAATACAATAAAACGGCAATAAAAATGGCATCGTATATCAACCATTTACTCAAAAATGGTACAGCTGTGGTTAGGGATAGTGGAGTTATTAAGAAAATGATCGCTGTTCGAGTTAAGAATTGTGTAAACCATTACCTAAGAATAGATCTGTTTTTGTTCCAATTTCGCATGGCCATCAGCATGGCTCATCAGGTGAACCACCAGCTATCACTAGGCTATCAACAACGTGGCATCACTTATTTCACTTTCGCTACATAACCATCAAAATATCAGGCATAAAAGTGGATCTTAGAGGAATACATTTTATTGGATACGTTGTGGTAATAATTAATATGTTCACACGTTTTAAGTAATGGGGCTTTCATGCTAAAACGGCAAAAGAAAAAAAAAAAGAACAAAACTCCACACAAATCCTAATGCCAATATCTAGACATCCCCCAAAAGGCGTTTCAAGCCAGTGTCTATCCCTAACCCATCCAATCCCTAACCCATCCAATCCCTACCTCTAATCGTGTAATCTGAGACGGGTGTTGTTGTCCAGATTTTGTCCACAAGCCGTGCAATACTGCTTTGATTACGTTACAACTTTGAAAAGTTGTCTTTTGATAGACCAGCCAAAAAATCTACGCAAAAGAGTATAACAGGTATAACAACTGAGACTAGAGTTTCCTCACTGGAGAACTTCACTGTATTTTCAAAATGGTTGCCATAGTCATTTGGGACGATAGCTGCAGTGTCCCAGTTCATATGTTCATATTTAATTATGATCGTTTGCCAACTACTATGCCAAATTCGTGCAGTTATCATTCTGTACGATCATTTTGCTGTGCTGTCTCAATATTTGCCATTAGTAGTGCAGATAAGTGCAGCAAAAGTACTGAATCTATTGACACACGTAAGATACGGTTGAAATGTAACGCAGATGGCATAAAACGTCTCTGTCATTTGATGTCACAATGTGTTTAGATAAACAATGCACTGGGTATCAGTGGCATGGAATAAACTATGACATGACATTTTCATGAACTTTACCACCGGCACCTTATTTTTTTTTTTCGTAAAATGGCTGTTATAACCATCAGAAACTAACTCTGAGATGCCCATATATCTAGATTTATTTGAAATAAATTCTTCTACATCTGTACCAAAATTTGTTACTTTAATGAAAAAGTGCACAGCTCTCATCATGTCTGAGCTATGCCGCTCCACTATATAACATTCACCTCCCAGGAAAATGGCTATAAAAGTGTTAAGCTGCAGCTGTAGAGGCATGCATCATGCCCTTATCTGAGAATGTCTCCTCGTCTTTCTGGGCACTGTGGGGGCTTGTCCACGCACATAATTCAACTGAAAACCCTTTCTAATTTCAACATGGGAGCTTTCGACACACACACTTCAACTGAAATCCCTTGCTAACTTCACTGTTGAAGCTTGTCGACGTACATGATTTAACTGAAAACCTTTGCTAACTTTAGTGTGATAGCTTATCGACGCACATAATTCAATTGAAAATCCTTGCTAACTTCAATGTGGAAGACTCACCTGAAGTGTAATGCACTCGGCTACCTGACGTCATGGACTGAGCACAGCCAGCCTGGACTTGAGGTAGAGCATAGGAACCATCTGGCCAAGACACGCCTGGGGGATCTGTGTTGGCAAAATAGTATAAAAGCGTTGATGATGGCTGCTTTGTTAAAACATTTCGTTACTGTAGTGTATAGGGAAACCACTTTCTTAGACGTGGAGACATAAACAAACATATATGATGCTTGTTAAATGAACGAGCCTGGCCACGTCAGCCGGTTACGAGTGGTTACCACCTTTTTGTGTAAACAGCTGGCAGACCGCTTTGATATCAGCGCATTCACACTCCCTCGCGTTTTCCTGACTGGGCAGGAAGGATCAGTTTTATGTGCCCACTCGCTTCAGAAAGAGAAGTTGGTTTTAATGTATGAATTTGGCTGCCACTCTGCAGAGACTAAGAATAAATATTTTGGCGGCAATGGCCGAGGACCACCAAAGCTAAATGCATTATTTGCCATATATTCTGAATATAATAATTCTGACCAAGCAAAACCTCCACTATGAATTTTTATAGATTTCCCTTCTAATTAAAACTCTCAATAAAGCTTTCTGCGACCTGCTTTCATTTTTTTAGTGGTAAAATAATAGTAATAATCATGACAAGGACAATTGTAATACAGGCTCTTATGGAGCGGAGGGCCATTGAACTGATGACGAAATAGTGATGATAGTTTGTGTACCTGTTTTCATAGTGGTAGTGCACCCGGTACTGGGATCAAGTCCTTGAACACATCTGCATGAACAAACGCCATCCACCAGGGTAGCGAAGCCATCATTTTCACATGATAGGGTGAAGTCAGGGCAGGCGTTTTCTGAGTGACACAAAGATAATGACCTTAAACTTTACCGTTCTTAGAACAGTGACCTACAAATTCATGGGAAGCGCTTTTCCATGGACCCAATAATGTTTTGATATCAGTGTTATTAGTACAGGTGTGTAACTTTCACAGAGAATTCATTTTCGGGAAGACGAACA
>JAWQUT010000030.1:2332864-2349807 GCA_033807755.1 Ellobium chinense
TAATCGATAATATCCAAATATTAAGCGGGGACTAAATTTGTAATTAAAAATAATTGCATTTTGTTTTTTACTTACGGATTGCCGCCCTTATGCAGTTATTTAAATAGTAAGATCGTTGAACATTCTTTAAAGGAATTTCCTTTTGCAGGAGATAATTTTTGCAATTCAAACTCAGCTCGTGTAATTCGCGAAAATAAGATCCTTGCGCAAAACAGAACTTTTCCACTATCCGTCAGAGTTACTCAGTAACTTATAATAACATTTAACATTGTCTAATTTTATGCAACAAGAAACACGTAAAAAGTGTAGTTGTCATACAGCAACATAGGCAACGAAGAACAGTCTACACAAGTAAATACACACATCTACAGGTAAACAATACATACACAAGTAAATAATTCATATACGTGTAAATTATGATTATGTTTATCAAGGAGGAACGTGTGAAAACAAATCTCTCTTTCACTCTTTTATGGGATGCAGCATGCTCTAGGGAAGGACAACCACAGCCCTTGTGCAAAAGTATGATTCTACTCACCCCTGTACAGCATCTGGCTGTCCAAATGCCTCTCCTGTTTCCCAATGGAGCGCGGCAGCTGGAGAAAGATAAAAAGAGTCGGACACACTATCATTACGCTCTGATTTCAGCGTAAATAGAGATGCCATTTTTTTTTTGTATAGGGGCCATTGCAAGACCTAGCACAAATTCAAGGGGAAGAAATTATGAAAGGTGCTGATAAAGTCCAGTAATTTAAATGACATAAAAAGACTGAATTAGAAGGACAACGTCTTGATTCTTACCGTAGGAATGTCTCTATTTTCTACTTAATCATTGTTTCTACAAAATGGTAAGTCGAGTGACGTGATTAGCCTTTATTATGACAAAATCACCCCTGACAAAATGGTGGGAATTGTCTACCTGAGGATCTTCCATAAGCTGCAAAGTGAACGGCAGCGCCTAGCAACCGTGGCTCCGTTCCTGATTACCAGCTTCGACAGTAATCATCTCTGCGACACTCACAATACAGGAGTGTCATGAAAGTCCTGAGGCGATTCAGCCCGAAAACAGTAAGCGTTGACGGTCATTGAAATGCAAGGTTGTGGTATTTCGAGAAAGGGTTTGTTGGAAGACACTTGCCGAGATTTGGACATTCCCTTACCTGCCATCATCATCGACGAACTTAAGGTATCCCTCATAGCCGAGGCCCAGCTTCTCATTGATGGTCGTTCCCGACTCGTTGACCCATGGAATGAAACGGAGGCAAATGAACCGCTCATAAGTTCGCATGCTGCGAGCGATTTCACCTCGACGATATTCATCTGTTTGAAAAAAAAATATGAGCCAGGTAGAACTCAGTCGAACTGAATTGCTTGCTAGGTAGGGAAAAGAACAAGTCAGATCACAAACAGAATTTTGGCAAGAGAAAAAAAACAACAAAAACTGGCCGTGGTCATGACCATTTCAAGAGGAAAAATCAAACATTAGTAGATCATAAATTCGTTACCAGTACCTCATATGTAGATATTTATTTTGCCACCACCAACGAATCAGAAAGAAAGAAACGCCAGTACGTACTAACAGAATCTGTTATCACATACGGCACAACTTGCTTGGTCCATCGCCGACTCTCATCTAGTGCCATTGTTCTCTTGTGTCTGTTCCCACTGTATGGATTGTTGTCTTCTTTCGAGGTGCCCTGACTATCGGAAGGTCCGGGTGGCTCTCCTTGCATTCTGTCAAGGTGAGTGGTTTTGTCTCGCCTTGACCTCTCACTTTCACCTTGTCCTGTCCCTGACCTTTCATTTTCACGTACTGCGCTGTTGCTGTGACTGTTACTAAGAACAGAATCGTCTTGTGCAATATCCAGGGGTGTGGATTTATCTCGCTTGGCATCTAGTGCATGAGAGGCAATTTCATAAATATGTATCAAATGACATTATATATTTAAAGAGATTTAGTCTTTTTCTAATCCTTTATATTTAGACTTAAGTATGTGAATTCTTGTATGGCAGCAACTATCTCGACCCGCAAACCATCCCTTGAGGCCCTCTCACTTTTCTTCTTTCTCTCTTCTCTTCTCATTCTTCTCTTCTCATCTCTTTTCTTCTCTTCTTCTCATCTCCCTGTTTTTGTCCTGCTTTCTGTGAGGGACAATGACCTTTGATTCCCCTGTGCATTGTCAGGGCAGCAGGGCTGTTAGTTACAGCCCTGTTTGGGAGGCAGCGTGACGGGGGTTTGTGAGCAATAATCAGAAACTGAAGACTCTCTAGTCTAAGGTTTGTAAGTTCGACTCGCGGACTGGGCAGTTTACCCCACTCGACTCAGGAATAAATGAGTACCTGGCTTTAGAGCTGGCTAGGGAACCCAGTGCGTTATACCACGGGCTACCAACAATGACTTTGTTTTGTATTTTATTTGTGATATTATACAGTTTCATGTATGATGTTTATTGTTCTATGTATATATGTATTATGAATGAGATGTATAGCACTGTATGACATTGCAAACCAATTTCCCCACGGGGTAACTAAAAAGTCGTCTTTTTACTTTTTTCACTTATATTTTTTTTGTAATTACTTTAGTTCTTTTCATGCTACTGACTCCAAGAACAATGTCATGTACACAACAAAAATGCTTCAATGAAAAAGTATCAGCGCAATCAGAATGTTTCAAATGACACAAACAATAGGCTACAGAATTGAGTGTACCTTTTATTTCAATCTCATGATTAAGTGTGACCATAGAACCAAAATATTACAATAATAATAATAATAATAATGCGGTTTCTAAGTCTCGTATCCAGGCTGATGCCCGCTCACGCAACTTCACACTATTACTACTCCAGCTGGCCAGGTCACTTTAGAACTTTCTCAACTCCCTGGAGAGTTTACAGTGCCGTTGTCATTGACAGAGGCGCTGATCACTTACAATATCTTTAATTGCCTATAGCCAGGCACTAATTCTACAGGCGGCTGGACTGAGGAAAACGTGGATGAAATGCTTTCCCAAGAAACTACAACACTACCATGGTCGGGAATCGAACCCACGACCTTTAATTTATGATTAAGGGAAACACAGAAGGAAAACATTGTAATGTAATAAAATACATACTGTTGTTAGGTACATTGTCCACACTGCGACCCACTTCATCGTGAAGAAGTGTCTCCACCTAAACAAAAAACAGCGATTCAGAGCTTACCAATAACTATGTTGTTACATCTTACTACTGTACTTTATACATCAAATAGTCAGATCGTATTCTATGGATTTACCTTATTCCAGGCTTCGTGTTCCAAAATGACATCTGCTTAATGAATTCCTGCCGAAATTTTGTAACAGCAATCAAAGCAAGTCATTATACTGTATTTGCCAGAGCAATGTTTAAGATCTCCAGATTTGCATTTTCATTAGCTATTTAAGTTCAGCTACTTCTTCACTAAACAATATTATCTTCTCAATGCCATACACGTGGAATTTCTAAACAACACTTTTCAGTTATCGTTATGCTACGGTGAAAATGATGGCTAAAGCTAGAGCCTAGATCATTATAGGTTGTCATGGTTTTATGACCATTAGAAGTGATATGCAAAAGTTAGCATTTTGTCTAACATCTCACAAGCTTGAAATTATGGACATGATTCATGAAACTTATGTTCATGAGACTCTGTTGTGTACCACTTTTCGGCGTGATCACAAGTAGGGCCGTTGCCCTTCTAAATAGGTATAACCCGTCCCAATTCCTTACCATTAGAAATTAGCATAACATCCACGATAACACAATTCCGCTATTTTATGGACCTAAGGAAGCTTGGAGGCCCTTTTTGCAAAAGTTGAACCAGGGGATTTCGGGAGGAGCCATCCAGAATAACATAATATTGATGAGTTTTAATTACTCAATGAAAATTTATTCGAACTCAAAATTTACAATTTACATTAAATCAGTGACTTGTAATGTGCTTGATAACATACAATTTCTCACTGTAAACTTGGCTTGCAACTTGCAGGGTGCTGTTTGCTTTTAGCCTATCCAGAAACAAAATATGCTAGGCATACCGGTATCAGCGGTTTTACAGGCAAGTCAAATTTATTACATTGTTAAAAAGTAGTAAATTGTTAAAAGTAAAACCGAAAGTTGACATTATTTTTTTTTAATTTGTGAGGTCTGTGGATTGTGAGGCATTAAGCTGCAAAGCTTATTTAGCTCAATTATAGGTAAATTCCGGCATCGCAATTCAGATTAAAGTTTGTAGCGTAAGTGCTTTTTTTTCCTCCTCCAAAACGGAACTGGATCTCAGCCCTTATGAAAGATGATGCTTAAAGATCGGATCTATATAGTTCTCTATGATTAGGTTACTTACTTTCGCGACGACAGGACTGCACGCAAGTCCGACAAGGACCCAGAAGTACAAGCTGTGAGTATTCATCATTACCTGCATGCCACCAACTCCCCACAGGTCTAATCCCCACAACCTGTTTCTCTTATTTATAATAGCTGTGCGCTCATGCAAAAATATAGCCTATCCTCTCTAGTATTACAGTGTCTCATTTCACCCTTTCTAAACCTGACATACGTTCTCTATAGCTAGGGATGGATGTTCTTTCCCATACAATCTTATTTATTAAATATCAGTAATCATACATTGCCATCAACAATATGTAAATACAGTGTAGCTTCCGATCTCTTTGTGTTGCAGTATATGGTTGATCGGGTCACAGAGGCGTAGAAAACAAAATGCCTTGAAAGGCTGTGACCTTTTCCACAAAAGGTCTGTGCCCTCCAGGGTTTATCACATTTGACCTATTATATATGAAATATATTATATATGTAATATACGCTCCCATATTTTCATTCTTACGACTAGTGTTTATTGTATGAAAGTTCCCTTCAATAACCATTGTCTAGTATCATGACCCCGCTCCACTCCCAGATTGATTCCCTGCAGCCGTCAGCATTTTGTTGACTTTCAAGGATTTTACCTTCATTGCATTTCGATGCATGTGCGCATGTGAAACGTTATAATTGTGTCTCTCTATCGATCTGCTATAACAGTGATAGTGTCAATGACTTAAGATGTCTTTTGTTCCAAATTCGCTACACAGCAACAGCGATCCTGATCGCTTATTATGCAGTCGGCGTACTCGTTGTTTAGAACACAATGGATGTTTTTGCGCTCTTAGAAAGATTCAACTTTTGAGAGTGTGACTCTCAACGTATACTTCAAAGCAATTCTTTTTGCCTTGATTCGCATTGAACTGATACTGAAGCCATGAGATGTTGTGCCTTTGTGAAAAGTTTCCGTATTTCTTCATGCTTCGGTGTCACCCGATCCATCGGCAGTTTGGGCTGGACTGGACAAGCAACCATATCGCTTGACATCGGTAATAATCTGACTAGCTCGTGTTTGCACCTCCGATTCGGGTGATGATGTTCATTTTGTGACGGAACAATAAAAATTAATATTTACAGTCTTCTTCAAAACAGGAAATCAGAGTTCACTACTCTTCAAGCGGGTTTTCACAAATATCGAAATTTACATGTAAATGTAACTGATGTGTCAGTGGAACGTATTGAAAAGCATGTGTAAATTAATGCCAGACGCTTTAAAATTTAAGACCAGTGGTGTCTACATAAATTGATTTGTTGGTACAATGAGCTTACCAACTAGTTTCCCTTCATTCAAAATCACTTGTTCAGACTTGCAGTTTTTATTTCCTTATGGGTATGACTGTTTTTATATTGTATTCTCCGCACCTCTGTATAGTTGAAATGGCCAGTAGAAATTGTCCCGGGAAAGCGCATTGTCACGGTCATTTGTCTTGGATCACTGAATTTACTTTTATCCGCCCGCAGATGTTTCATTTGTAACTTCATGGAGAAAAATCCAGATTTTCTGTCTCGCGTCCAAAATTGTTCCAAATATCCTATGGTTAAAATATTGTGGAGAGACTCCATCATTGTTATCATAAGAGCATATATTTTGGAACTGTCCAGAGATAGGAGGCAAGCACTTCTAGTTAGAGACTCCCCTCCCCGCCTCCTCCCCCGTCCCCGTCCCCGTCTCTACCCCCACCTCACTCCCCAACAAATACACACCTCAAACATCCAGCATCACAGGAACTCGTGCGGAGTTATTATGCCCGTGCTGAGGTCATCAAAATCTCTATGCCATGTGCTGATCAACAGAGGTGCTATGCCATGTGCTGATCAACAGAGGTGCTATAATTGCTACACTCTATATCCGTCCCTTTTATAATATTCGCCGCAAATTCCGTGATGTGAGCGGATATTTTCCTAATATTATGACCGAGATCCAATATTTGTGGTGCGACTATCGGTAGATGAGGCCGGATACTCCTCTTATCCATTAACTGATCCAGTTGTTTTGAAGCAGTTGATGGCGGAGGATCTAGGATAATCTGTTGATGTGCTGGTGATTTAGGTCTAGATCAGTGGAAAACGGGAAAGGTCATGACCGCAAATTTCCATGCGCTCGACGCACTTCGTCACCCTAAGAATGAGTTCGGGTCATGTCCTCTGGGTTGAGCTGGAGTGGTGTCATCTTGGGTCTTCCTGCAAGTATTTTTTTTTTAACCTACAATGACAAAATATCGGGCAGCGTGATATCTGAAGCTCGATTTCTTCTAGTAATCCTCCGGTCTCTTGACACAGCGGCGGACAACCTTGGTCCACCTATTTCCGATACTTTTCTCTTTCTCTCTCTACCCAAATGAAGGTCGGGGTCATCACTGTAGGTGAAGATCTCCAGTAAAAGGAATATATACTTTCAACTTTTATGCTTTCCTAAATAAGCGTTTGTTTATGTTGGCGCAAGTTTTTCTCCCTCTTCCTCTCAACTCTCCCCTTGAATCACTCCACCTTTTGAGAGTCCTTCTACTTCAAATTAATATTCACAGCTGATAGAATTATACCTAGTCTTATCTAAACTTTCCATCTATGCTGGCAATCATTTCCATCAAAATATGTGGTACTCCAGCCTGCACCGTTGTGCAGATACAGTCCTTAGAAAGGACGCATAAATGTAATCAGAGACAATGTGAGACATGGTAATGCTGAGCATCAAACGAAAGTAATGCAGTACGTAGTTTTGCTAAGTTCCCGTGCTGTGGCAGACTTACTTTTATGCAAATGGAATTTGCGCTCGTATGTATTTGCTATTTCTTTGGAATTCGCATTTCAGACCTACGTAGTGAAAGAGCAGATGATGACCGGCATTTGAGTAATAAAGGAGAAGAACGCACATGCAAGAGTCGGCTGAAAGGACCACGCAGCTGATACGATCAGTCATAAAAGACAGCTGCAACAACACCCATTGTCACACCTATTTGTGAACTGAGGCAATAGTCTTTCAGTACTGTTTCACGAGGGCAGCAAATGAAACCTTATTTACATAGACAGAAGTGTGATTATTCATATCTGCGAAATATGATTATAGTGGACTTTGCATTCATCCATAAGGTCATGGAAAGTCCACTAGGTTTCCAAAGGCAGGATGCTGTGAGAATGCAAGTATGTATGTTCTTAAGTTACTTATCCCATTAAAAAATATTAACATCGTGATTCTCCATATATGCACATTCCTGTCTTAAGGACTGCAGTAAAGGTCATTGTCATTGTCATTGTTATTGGTTTGGATTAAGTTGTATGGGTGTGTAACAATGAAATAGGGAAATGCTGGTCCAACCGTTGTACTGTAGAGACAGATTTAGCTTAGCCCACTGGATACATTTCAACGGAGCAGCTTTTCTTTGTTTTTGCTGAGCAGCACATTACCAACTTTTTCTGAGGGTTTGGCCACCATATGTATAGATTAGTTATAGTATTCATAATAGATTGTCTCAGTATAGATTAAGGATACACTAGAATTGATACAAGTCACTTTTGGGTCTGGAGTTTTGCAAGTTCCATGCTGTTGCAGAAGATGTAATCTTGGTTTTGAAGACTCGTTTGGAGTATGGAATATATAGGGGAGACAAAAATTAGCGATTTCGCTTTCCATTGTGCACTTTCTTCTTCAGTCATAACCTTGCATGTCATTTCTAGCCTAGGCAGCACTGGGACTGGCTGATCATCCAGTTGGTCTTGCATTTTGTCCTCCAGGGGTAGTGTGTGGGTCTAGGCTAACCAATCTCACAGAACACACATATTTACGAGAAGGTTCATTAGCCTGGGGCTGCTAATGTCATGCATTTGAGGAGACTCTAAAACAAATGTGCCTGAATATGGTAAAGCCACATCAATTGTTTATCAGTAAGCAGTAACGATCATAATTTGTAGCATCTTATGCATTACAGAGAGAAACTATAGACACTATAACAAAATATATTGTTCTGGTGGTATGCTGAGCTTGTGGACTGCGAAAATGTCATTTTTTATCACATTTCTTTAGAAAAGGTATGGGTACTTGTGTGCTCCACGACAGCTGAATGGCTACATTGAAAGATATAATATGAAGTGTAGGTACTTGTTCGCCCCCCAGTGCCCTTAACAGAATAACGAAAATCAACACATGACTGTTCTTTTATTTTTAACTTAAAGTGAAGATAATTAGAAACTTCAGGAACACATGAAATATGGGGGTGAAATTACATTTTGTTCAGTGAAGTTATATGAATTTGAAAACCTCTATGGGGCATAAAATATCCACGACAGCCAGATGATAAATGAGCATTGTAATTTGCAACATATTATGTGCTTATTATAGCATTAAATGGAGGGTTGCAGTGTTAGATGCTTCAGACTATATCCCAGTGTTCTTAGATGCAAATAGACGTGGATTGAAGCTGGCACAGCATCTGGCTGAGGTTAGTTCTGAACACGATGTAATACGTCCTGGTTAAGACTCCTAGTGGTGATTTCACTTCTTGTTTCCACATATGTTCCATTATGATGAAAACCCTGTGTTGTCTTGCATTGCTCATATATCAGAACAAGTAGTTCAGCTCAGTCAGGACATCTCATATAAGCATGGAAAAAAAGTACGATTAGGCAGAATATTCTTGGACGCTTCCTCATGGAAGTGAGGTGGAGGGGAGGGAAAGGAGTGGGATGTTCTGTTTGAGATCCTAAGCTGTGATGCCCAACAACCTACCCATCTACCTGTGACACATTCAGTTGGATAAAGTCTGATATTAATGGCTGGTCAGTCACAGAAAATCACAATACCTCTGATAAGCACAGCGTGTATAATGTAATGAGCGATCAGGGTCTTTGTCCTGCTGTCTAGGCACCGGTTCTTGCATGTGGATTGTGGATAAACCCTTTCCATACCCACCTCCATGTTAATCATAATGCCACTATTTTGTGAATATTGCTTTGATTGATGTATTTGTCATATGAAATGGTGCTGTAGGTATTGGTATCGCTTATGCCAAATACATCAATCTGTCCACTGTCCGCTCTCTGCATTCTCAGTTGGGTGTATTGACTACTTTAACAAGATCCATTCATTCAATGGTTTGTTGGAGTCTTTCATTCTTGCTGTGTATTGTCTGCACACTGCTGGTGGATGTGCATCACATTACAATACACAAACTGATTGCAAATAATCTGTTTTTACCAACAAAAAAGTATCTGTTTTGTATGAAGCTCATTGTCATTATTATTGCTTGAATTGACTTGAAATGTGGCATGTGCTTTCCATTTGTACTAAATACATTCCTTTCGTGGATTTTGTGTCTACTGCTGACATAAAAATATTTTTTTGAGTGTGGTTTGAGACGGTAATTTATTTGATTTCCAAGTTTTTACTTTGGTGGCCATTTTGAATGAATCTATTCCTGTCTTGCCAAAGTGAGTGTAACATTCTTGTGCAGGTTTCCTTGAAGTTGCACTCTGTTGGTGGCATGGTGCTTTTTGATGTGGTCTAGCATAAAATCATTAGGAATAATGAGTAGGCTAGACTGAATAAGTATGTAACACAAAGTTTTCATGCGAATTTGGTATGGGCCGTATATGGTATGTTAGTCTGCACAAACTGCAGCTACATATTTGGTCGATCTTTTAGGTACTTATGTGCCTTCGAGAAATTTAAGATCTATGGACTCGAAGCATCTATCTGTTCCATGTTCTCATCTGAAAAAATACGGTGATAGAGCATAATTTACATATGCAGGGTCTTCGACCTGGAATTCACTGCCTGAATCTATTCATTGTTCTACCAGCCTCATATCATTTAAAGCTCAATTGAAAACATACTTGTTTATTATGTACTTTTGCGAGCAATAGTTTCATCACCTCTACTCTAACGGTTGTCAGACTGTGATTTTATTTGATTTAATGTGTGTGGCTCTTGTGTATGTGTATGTGCAAATTCTTGAGTTGGCATCTCCGCTTAGGGCGTGGAAGCATAGTCTCTGTATTATCGAGGCTGGAATCTATGCTCCTCCCTGACCTTGAGACTTCTACTCTTCGACTGCATGCACATACTGATGTTGTGAGTCTATATATGTGAGTGAATACGACTTGTATGTGTTTACGCAGTGCTGCGCATGTAAGCGTGTGTTTGTGATGAGTATGTGTGCATGTAGCTGTAAATGTAAAGCGCTTCAAGCTCTCCAGGGGTGAAGCGCTACATAAAATTTATGTACTTTATTATTATTACATGTACAGTTATTATTATACACGCACCTGCATTCTGCAGTACCGGTAAGGGATATGTGAGAAAACAAATTTTCATGTAGTGGTCCAGAGAATGTCAACAAAAATGTATTTGGCATTATCAGTTTAATATGTGTGTTTCATCTTAATCTGCAAATTGAAAGCAGTAACGATGCATATTTTTGTCCACAGACTGATGGTAAAGGAGCATATGCCTGCACACTAAGCCAAGAGTACATGAAAGCAGCAAGCACTTTCAACCTCAGCAAACAGAGATTGAAAGACTATGTGATTTCAACAATTGATAGTATATTTGCAGGAGAAGAGACCAAGAGAAAGCTTAGTGAAAAGTTTATCCAGTTTCAGATTTAAGTAGGAGTATATTATATCTAGGACATGATGTCAAGATTGTCTCACTTTCTGTAACCATGAATTTATATGAGTTGATTGGCCAGTGTACCGGTATTTAAGCAGATTTACATCACATATTATGGTTTTCATATTCCTTAATTAAAGGAGTGTCATTCAGCTCTGATCATGGTCTGTGTGTCACAGTTTTCCTTGAATATCTATGTTTATCGGTGGTCAGCTGTTTTCTGTCATTTGGCCTGTCTTCATTTGTCTTGTGTGATTGTGCCTCTTTAATTGACTGGGTAGAATTTTGTGCAGTATGCAAAGAAAGCAACACACACTCAAACACATCACACTGAAAGAAGATCAAGGCTGACATGGTATCTGAGCATGAAATTTGTAATTTTGCACATCAGGGTCACAACTTTACCTTAAGATAATTTTTCACACATCCTAATGATAGTTCACTAATATTTTACCAGCCAACACCTTTGATTTTAGCACATGTGACATATGAAGAACTAAAACTTTAGAAATTCTGACTCCTAAGTTCAATGCAGAGTAACAACAGAGAAAGGAGAATTTAATATTTAAATTCAATGTCCAATATTCTACATGGTAATAGAGCATTTTTGAAGATTTAAGCAAAGGTGTAAGAAATTATGCCTAACAGATGTCACTAATAAAAGAACCATTGTTTTTGCCTACTTTTCACAGTAATACTGGTAATAATCAAAACGTATTATACATGAATCTGAATTTCTACCTTTCTGTCTTTATTATTGTACTTCTATGAGCTCATCTAGACTTGTGTACCACAAATGAATAGGAAATTGTTGATATATTAGCAATTATATTTGGTTAAAATGTCCTGGTTAGTGAAGTTTCCACTAGGTGCTGGTAATGGAAGATGATGGACCCACAATAGCGCGGAATGTGAAGTAACGGCAACTGGTGTCGGGATCAAAGGAGTATACTGTGTTACGACTAAGCGATTCTGGTTGATAGATATAATCTCTCCATGCAATTCCTTGGGCCTTGGGATCATCAGAACATCTGACGGATAATAGTAATAACAATAAGGTTAAAAGGTTTATAAATCTCGTATCCAGGGTTATTTCTGCTCACGCAACTTCACACTATTATTACCCCAGCAGGCCAGATCACTCCAGGATTCTCTCAACTCCTCGGAGAGTATACAATATCGCTGCAATTTGAAGGCACTGATCACTAGCATTCTAACAATATCTTTCACTGCCTATAGCCATGCACCCATTGTACAGTCGGGTGGACTAAGCAAAATATGGTCTGGAATCCGACCCACAACTTTTAGGTCCGAGTCCAATGCCTGAAGCATTCGGCCACACTACTCTGACTATAATGAATAATTTGGCTTCAACAAGCTGATCTTGGTGAACAGTTTCAGAATAGGGCTACAGCTCTAGGGGACATTAAATAAAACCAACATGCAATGAAAGAATGAATGTAGTAATTACAGAGATGCTTACTTATAAAAGTTACAGTCGAGGGAAATTTGTGTGTGAAGGGTTATGATACTTTTCTTCACCAATAGAGGAAAGTATCTGGGTTACTACAGTGATTCAACACAAAGCACGGGAATACTGTATATAAAGTGGCGAGCAATATCATAATACTGTACATTTACATCTTCCTCATCCCAAAACAAAAAAAAGACCACTTAAATACTTATGCCACCCTATACATTTTAAGATACTCTTCTGCATACACTCACACACAGGAAAATCAGCAACTAGAAGTACTAGTATGTTATACAACACTTGGTTCACAGCTCCTTGAAAAAGTGTTCTGTAGCATTCATGCTAAACTGAGCACAAAATGAATGTTGGTATCTTCAGTTCATAATCTCTAGGAGAAAGAATGTCTTAATGAAGCGTAAGCATGAGCTGTTTGTTTGGCCCTGTTGTTAACATCATGTCATATTCTGATGACATATTCTGCATGGAAACAATTGCTCAGACACTGGCAGAATTTCTGTCATGTGCAGAAGACAAGCAAAACCAGCTAACAAAGCAATGTAACTTTTTGTTGTCATTGCAGGAGGAGGTGTCTATGCAGCTATATGATGTATCTTGGAGTGTTGACATAACTTCAGAAGAGAGTCTATATTTAAATTTGTCACTCAGCTGTTTCCCTTGTGTGTATCATTTTATTGGTTGGGGTGGAGAGTGGAATTCCGGTGCATTCTCACTTAAATCTAATGGTTTCTATTTCACACCAGATGCTATCCACCAACAGTTGTTCAGATGAGTTTGAAACGTTCAGAGAAATCATGCCCAAATCCGACCAGAGGTAAAATAACCTCTCTCTGAAAAGGGTCAGCATGCCCCATGGGATGTTTGATAAAGCCAGTTAAGTAAGCAGCCTAAGCAAATTGGCCTACATTAATAGTGAGGAGGAGATACACCCACCGGGAAGGTATATGCAGTCCAAAGGTGACTGTGCGCCTCCTACCCTTTAGTCTAACCTATCATCTCTGGTATAACTTGATCTTGCACAGTGAAACCTACCTTTCATAGAGGATCCCACCCCTGCCTGCATAATAGCCAACGTAGATGCCAATGTAGTCTCCCTCTTTCACTTGGATCCGTTCTGCTTCAGGCACCTCCAGCTTCCACTCCAGATCCCTTGGCGTCTGATAAATATTTTGTCCTATGAATTCAAATCTAGGAGAGAAAAAGAATTAAAGAGAGAAGAAATGATGATTGGGGATTCGAAGCAACAACCATAAAGACTACTATGAGCTATTCTAAATTAGATTCAAATCAACTGTGTGAGATAAAAAAAAAGTATATTATGTATAAGATAACTTTGAGCACAGCAGCAAAAACAGTAATTCACATTCTCTGAGTCCGAGTGACAAGCTCTGGGAATAAGTAAGAAAATATCTAGAAAAGTTATGATCTGGATACGTAACTCTTCCCAAAGTGTTCATATAACTTTACTTGTTAGAGGAGTTAATCTCCCTTTGAAGGTCCCCTAATAGGTCTTTGACACCTATTGTTTTTTCTTCTTTTGGCCCTATTAACATTTTGTGTTATTCTACATATACCACTGAGATTTGGGGAAATTTCTTCCATGGAGGTTAAAGAATTTCTTTTGCCCGATCTTTTAACGGGAAGAAAAACGCCCAAAATTTTTCACAAATGTCTTTTGAAAAAAATCACCTCAAATTCTGGTTTGGTCCCCAATTTTTCATTCGGCTGGTTTTGACCGCGTCCTAATACATAGGCCTACATATTTTATTTTTTTATCTAGAAGGCTGAAATTGTACCTGAAACTTTAAAATTGGATGCTTTATTTAGATCAGGTCATTTTACACATTTCTACACCCTAACACTGGCTGGCACGGCCCCCAAAAACGGGGATTTTATATATTAGCGGATTAATCGGCTTGTACACAATGAGTGATTTGCCCCTCTAATAGATGTCACAAACCTGATATTTCATTCTCGCAGTACACACTTACCTGCTCATCCACAGTTGTGCTTCAGGTGACCATTTTTTTTTCCATTACCAATAGTAGTTTAAATAAATTATGCAAACCATTTGTCACGCAGTATACAATCGCAGTGTAACCCTTATGTACACATGTCAACAATGAAGACAGTCATCATACATAAACTTATCTCCTAAATATTCTTGTTTTCAATACTAGCCATAACGGCATTCTGGTTAACCAGCTGATACCAGGCCGCCACACATGGTAACAGTAACATCCTGCAACTTTTCTTTCCCATCTTGTTCACATAGCTGATAGAGTCGATAGTAACGATTCTTTGTAAAGCGTGTGAAAGACAAGAAAGCTGGAGAATAGATCTATGCCACAACTTACTCCAGTGGACCCACTTCAGGCTGATGTCGCCATACTTGAAATGCCACCTGCCCCTCCTGAATACTGTAAAACTCCCAGCGAACAACCTCGCCATCACGAGGTATACGGAAGTTCTCGTTAGCCCCAGTATAGGAGGTGCCCCAGTATCCCAAACCTCCATCATAGAAGAATGGATGAGTATTCACAACAGTCTGGCTCTGCGATAGTGCTGGAGAGTCAGAATTAAAAAGCTAAATAATTACAATAAAACCACACTCTGAGATGAACGGTGGAAGTAAAATCTCTAAAATTACATTATCTCTGCAGAATTATTATTACTTCTCCCGATCTTCCGATAAGTAGAGCGGGCACAAGGTGGCCACTTCTTATCATATTACATTCTTCAAAAACGCTGTGTGTGGAAGTCTGCTGCTTGAAATGTTGATCTTAGTATGACTGTCCTTATTCACCTATGTTTTAGATAGGCCTATAGCAACTTTCTTCACAAGCTGATTGAGGGTTTACCGAGGAAGCCTGGATGCTCATAATTGCGCCTACATCAAAAAGAGACATCTGACTACGGAAAATCATAAGGAAAGTCTTCAGAGGTGGTATGTATATTATATCTATTGCGCATGCTCTGTGGCCTGTTTCCAGTCCAATCTAGATTTTGCTTCACTCCAGATTCGAGTTGCCGTCGGTAGATCCAACAAAATCTGGAGTATAGGCCAAAGCTGATTTGCGTAACATCCGGGAGTCACCACTCCATGTTTTTGTATTCAATGGGACAACTGCACTTGTGTATTCATTGTGTCGAGTGAAAATACAAGTACAGTATTGTGTACCTGGTCGGGGGAGAGGGGGTCAGGGGTTATGCCACTTTCGAATGCAATAGCAAGTGAAAAAAAAACAAAACAACAACACGATCTCAGTTTATGATATCTGCTGTTTCTAAGCTAAGTGCACATAAATGATTGTTATACTTCGCCTATTGCCGCGCTGAAAGGTATATCTGGCATGTTTCCTACTACTGCAACTACTGGAGATGATGATAATAAAGGTTGCTAATTTTCCACTAACTTATTTGGCAGGAAGAAGACATGAGGAAGTTTTGGTTTCAATTAACTTCTGTAAGACTTGGAGTCTGCATCAATACAATTTACATATCTAGTTGTCATGATGACTATTTTAAAGCAGAATATCTTTTAAAATGGTAAACACGGCTAGCAGGCAACAAAATGTTCCAAAACAATGATGATACTGATAGCGTTGGCAAGATAGAAAACTTTAGAATGCATCTTGTACAGCGGAACTAAACTAATAGTTACTAGCCGTTTTATCAACAACGGTAAACAAGATCTTACCAATGCACACAAGGGGCTGTCCTGACAATGACCCTGTGCTTAGGCATCCTCTGTGTGTGTCTCCGCTGCTGACGACATAGCCCGTCTCACAGCGATACTCCACCACGCCTCCTCGCGGCAATGATGTCACACTATTATTCACTTTGACCACGTGATCATTTGGATTCTCAACATTACAGGCATCCGCTGGATGGACAGTAGGAATTTGGTAAATTGAGTATAACCAGAAAACAGCATCAGGAAATTTAATGATGTAATTCTCAGGAGTGAAAATCAAATTATGATCACAACGAGCCGTCAAAATCAGTGACTTCACCAAAGCAATACAAGAAAAATGAGGCACTTGTAGCATTCATGTACGTGCATCTTGAGCAAAACGAGAGGAGCTGCCACCCAAAATGAACCCTTTAACCTATCTAATTTCATGATGAGTTTTCTTTGGTTTTGCTCAGTTTCATGCCTCCCCCCCTCCTCCCCCCTACTCTCCCACCTAGGCAACAAGGTCTATTATACAAAGTGCTTGATAATAACAGCATATGGCAAGGTTAGCACATGTCTCCAAACTAAGACTTTGAAAAGCTTGTTAAACCATAAAATATTCAGCATTATAAGAAAATGCTTAACGGGCGGAGCATTTACAGCTTTTTGTTCTTTAAATCAAAAACTTTTGAATTTATTATCCAGTGTCAGTTCGAAATCAGGGTGTGGCAAAATCAAGTTCCATCAGCGATCCCGTATGCCATGTATAATTATTGA
>JAWQUT010000030.1:2354775-2357275 GCA_033807755.1 Ellobium chinense
TTTGGAGGTAAGACAGTACATAAGTAAACCTCAAGAACTCATGATTGGAGGGGAGGGAGTTCGTTAAGATGCGCAAAATCGTTATTTACATGACTGAATTAATAGTACAGTTGACTACTGATAAGTAGGTGTCTCTGGGGGAGTCAGAAATACATCGACTTATCCATAAAATTAACTCATCCATCGGTAATAGCCAACAATGTCAAATTATATAATGGGAGGCAACTCGACCAATAACACATCTATTATACAGTTACCCCCCTTATTTTTCAAACGACGAAACCAGGGTTTACTATACTAATACATGTAGATCTATTGATTTAGTACATGATTTTTTTTTTTAATTGATGACAGCGCTCCGGATCCCGTAGTTAGATGTATTCGATACGACGTGCGGCAACCAAGTGAAGCGATCGGTGTGTGTCGTATGCGTGTTGGATGATAAAGGCCCATTTTGGCGAGCATTTAACTTTATTTACAAACGCCTACGGCGAAGCCCTATTCGGCATTTTCATTGGACGGGAGAAGCGTCCGTCTCAAGGGATTGTGTCCACCAATGCCTGGGAGTTTAGAGCATGCCGGCCATCGTAACACGGACGCACACACTTACACTACGCTAAGCCCCAGGCCTGTCTACACGTTCATTCAATAGCACAAAGAAGAGTCGACGTAGCGTGTCTCTTTGTTGTTGACTTGAGGCGAGGGGTTTGTTGAGTTGAGGCGAGGGGGCGGGTGAGGGCAAATTCTGGACATCGACTTAGGCGATCTAAATTGATAGAAAAATCAACGAATGGATCTTTGAATGTAGATAGACTTGAGAGTTGTTATGGTTAAGTTGATGTCGACTCAAGCATTTCGACTTTACAGCAGAACATAAAGCATGGGAGAGGTTCTGTGAAAAAAGATCGACTTATCCCGAAAATCAACCTAGGCGACGTCGACTCATGTGGAGCAGACTGTATAGAAGGGGTTTCCCAAATATCCTAGTAGGTAAATCTTGAAGTCAGTTAATGCAGTGGTTTATGTTGTAGTAAGTGTTGCATACCTCTGACTGGTGTACTGCTGACGGATTCAACATTGCACGTCTTTGCACATAACTTCACAGCCAGATCGTGGTCAGAACATACGCCTTCAGTCTTCAGTGTTTCACAGTCCGAATAGGTGTCGTAAATGTTTTCTGGATGTCAGAGGCAAAAAAAAAGACCTTTTAGCCTTTAGTCCTTTGTTGTTGTTGTTGTTGTTGTTGTTGTTGTTGTTGTTGTTGTTGTTGTTGTTGTTGATGTTGTTGTTGTTGTTGTTAAATTCATAAACAACTCAAGGACTTTGTGCAGCAGCAAATGAAGAATCATTAAATTTACTTAGGGTGGTGGTTGATGTAGGCTTCACCTTTACTGTTCGCTTTGAAAGTTGAGAGGCACATAATTGTGAGCAGTCGGGAAGTGTGTTAGGGTCACGGGTAAACTCTAGTCTCACACGTGAAAGTTAGGAACCGTTTCAGGCAGTAAGTATTAAAGAATTAAATTACTGTGAAGTTAGCGTTCCTGTGGTGTAGTAGTAGCACGTTCAGACCTGCAAACTGAGAGACCCTGGTTCGATTCCCAGCAGGGATAGGAAATTTTCTAGTGTAGGTTTTTTTTTGGCCTATATTCTCAAACTTGGTCCTTCATACTCACAGTAATTTGGTAAAATCCCTTATGACACACTTCCCTAAAATAATATGTAACATCTGAAAATTTATCAGCCTGAGCTCATACGCCTCCCCTTTGATAATAATAAAGAATGAATACTATACTACAGTATATGCCTTGCCACCCGGTTCCATAATACTCACCTAGTTTGCATACGTCACAGTAGTTCCTCAAACATCCTGCAGCCTTAGTGTAACACCACGGGCGGAAACCATCTACTATGTTAGGCGTTCTACAGTAGTTTTTCTCCAGCCTTACAGACTGATCTCTGAAAAGGACCAACAGGTGACAACAACAAAACACAATCCTCTATACTCGCAACAGCCACTTCTTTTTTTTTCTTGCCTCCATGTTTTGCTTATCTTGTCGCACATTAAAAACTGTTTATTCCAGTGATTGTCTACAGTATCCTCTGTTCATCGCAACTCCAACGACGTGCGGGAAAACGTTGGTAAAAGGCAGACAATGCAGTAAGTAGCATAATTTGTTCGGGACCTTTATATCACAGTGAATTTTCAATAATAAGTATGCCTTTGTAAATGAAAAATTCATACTTATTAGTTAGATGTACTTATCAAGGTCCAAATGACGGGATAACAAGGAAGCGGTAGACATGAATTCATAATTTTAATTCAGATACCTATTATCAAATTTCCAGATTATTCCCAGAAAAGTGTTGCCATTAGGCAAATGTGCAGGTTGAGGGCTGCGATTAAACTCAGCTGATTTGTAGTTATATGGCATGCAGACATTCTTTGATCTCAACAAAACAGTTTTGATAAGACTATGTTGCTTGAAATAGTTAATGCTGA
>JAWQUT010000030.1:2362275-2381265 GCA_033807755.1 Ellobium chinense
GGAGGGGAAGAAAAGCTCATCAACGCTGAAGCCATCTTTCCGACAACAGAATTCGAATCTGGTGTTATCATCAAACACTCCATCAGGTAGCTCTCCGCTCTTGGAATTTGGCTTAGTGGAGGTGGGTGTATCAGTGTACTGGACATGACCTCCAGTAAAACCTAATGCGATACAATACGAATCTATCAATAATAATGAATATTATTATGGAAGATAATAAACATAGAGCTTATAGTTTATACATTATAATTACAAACAAATTTATTCTAATGTATTTTTCTTTTTGGTTGGAGGAGGAGGTGCGGAGAGGAAGGATTAAATCCAAACTTTAATGGATTAAAAGCATTTTGCATTATCATACAAGCAAAGGTAATATCAAATAAAGTTAGACCGGGTATTTCAGTTTGTTATTCTGTTTCCTCCCAAGGAGACAAGATACAAAGATCAGGTGCGCAATTAGATCTAATTTCATTGCTTATGGAATAGTAAGCGCGTAAAAAATCTCAGTACTTGCAGAATCTGAGGATGAAGTATTTAATGAGACCTACCTTTGACAGTGATATAAATCTAAATGTTGGACCAAAATACATGTCTCCACGAAATGCCACAATATCCTAAATAAAACATACAAACAACAACCACAGCTCAAGGTCCCATCCCCCTTTTCTCATAAGACACATCTTCCAAGTTCTGCCACGCATTTCTTGCTTTCTGCTTTATATTAGCATCTCCCTTTGCCCTGCAAAAGTCATCTAGATCTTTCCTTTTCACTGACTTCAGGCCCATCGGGAACCCGAATTGCCCTAGCAAAGCCATTTTAAAATACTGTATATATATACATGTATATTGTATCGTGGGCTTGCAGTTCTAAGTGAATTGGTGTAATTTACTGTAATAGACGGCAAGGGCATTAATACAAGGGATAATTCTATTATGCGTGCGTCCCGTACTCTTTAACAAAACAGTCTTAGAATAATGTCAAGGTTGTTAGTAATAATTATTATGGTAAAATGATCTCTCCTTTGGACACACTATAAATAATGGTGGTACGCATATGTGCACATTGACGCATTTTATTGTCCTATTGTAGGTTTGTTTTTGTGGGGTTTTTTTAGTGTGGCGGCAAATGCCATGCGTGTAGGAGAGTTGCGGTAAATCAATTTTACCTTTCACTTTTTGCGAGCATCTTCGTTCATTGAACATTTATTATCTGCAACCTTCAGTGATGACCCTCTATTTTTAACAACATTTTTAGGCAAACTGAATGCTGTACGAATACATATAAATATGACCAGAAATTCTCGATCAATGCCGAAGTCCTTGTCAAAAGTTCTAGAGAATTAGTTCGTGGGTTTAAATGAGAGGACGATAACAAATGAATGTGAAATCTGTTTCATCACGTACCGTCAGGGCAAGTGTCACCCTTTCTGTAGATGCAGTAATTCCCTGCTGGCCATTTGATGCTGTCTTCGGTCACGGGGGATGTGTTCACGCAGAAGTGATGCTCCGCCTTATCTCCACTCACTGAGCCCTTCAGCGGATACGGGTTGGACATCCCATTATCACCTGAACAAAGTTTGATGGGAAATTTCGATTCATTAAACGTGTACGGGCAATTAGTTCGTGGGTAATTTCATAAAAAGTCAAATGAGAGTTGCCTGTGAAATGTTACTCAGTAAGAGGTGAGTAAAACTACCAAGAAAACTCTTCTCATTAACACCAGGATAAACAGCCTCCATCTAAACTGAAATTGCAACAGATCTTAATGGAAGATCCCCCATTGTAAGCAGCTTATAATTTTGGCATAGTGGTGGCTCCAGAGGTAATGGAAAAGTCATGGTAATTTTGGAATGTGTCTGTGCTACGAGGAAGAAATTCTATTATAATGGTCCAAAGAACCTTTTACAAAGTAGCTACATAACTTCATTGTAGCACTGACATGAAGCAGTTAGGCGACAAGTGATTCGTAGAATGCGGTTAAGCGGAGTCGACTCCCTTGATATTATTTCTATAGCATTCCCTTCTCCTCCACTGGACGAAACCCTCTTATGTAATAATGACAGGTTGGAGGTGGAAATCAGGCAATCCAAATAAAACATAGCAATAAATTCACCCATGCTGTGTCTGGTTTCGTTTAGAAGATGAGAGTCGCGAGACTTAGTTCAGTTGTACACGAGGGTGGTATGACAACTTCGGTTTGCATAATGGTGACCAGATTTAGTTTCGTGGCATAAACTAGATTCGCTCTGAACGATGATGACTGGTTTAGTTTTATTTTAAGTAATGGTGACATGTTCTAGATTTTCTTTGAACGAGGAATGTTAAGACTGATCTTGAACAATATTGGCTAACTTAGTTTCGCCTTGTGTAATGGTAGCATGGCTACGATGCTAATGCATATAGTGATTCAAATGTCTTCATCAAAACAAGATCTTGAAAGCATTTCAGCTTAAGCGTTGTCAAACTCCAGGTCTATATAATATAGTAGTTATTGGCTGTATTTATAGTCGCCATTCAGAGATGGGTTTCAGAATATGTGATAATAGTTTGGAGGTTGTTTTTTTTTTTGGTGTTTTGTTTTTCTTAATAAGTATGACATGTATCGGAAGTAATAGCCCATTTAACAAGTCTGTTCTATTATTTGAACCAATAATAAACAAAATACAATACTGAGCCAAATGTATACATAAAAGTATTTATTTTCAAAATTAAATACATAGATTATTTATCCAGGAAATTGCGTAAAATTGAGATTCGTTACCGTGTCTACAACTAAACAACAACTTTTATTTCAGTAAAACCTGTTACAACCCTAGGCTTATATTTTGCGCTGATAAGAATGTTCGTGTATAAGGCTTGACTAACCAGCCAATAACAATCCTAAAATGACACACATGGGAGAATATAACAGTATAGGATAATGTCGGCCAGTTAATGTGTCGCACTTATTCTACAAAATTAGACTTTACGTTGTTTCATGGTCAGACCGACAATACAATAAAACGGCAATAAAAATGGCCTCGTATATCAACCATTTACTCAAAAATGGTACAGCTGTGGTTAGGGATAGTGGAGTTATTAAGAAAATGATCGCTGTTCGAGTTAGAAATTGTGTCAACCATTAGCTAAGAATAGATCTGTTTATTCCAATTTCGCATGGCCATCAGCATGGGTCATCCGGTGAATCACCAGCTATCAGCAACGTGGCATCACTCATTTCACTTTCGCTACAAAACCATCAAAATATCAGGCATACAAGTGGATCTTAGAGGAATACATTTTACTGGATACGTTGTGGTAATAATTAATATGTTCACCCGTTTTAAGTAATGGGGCTTTCATGCTAAAACGGCAAAAGAAAAAAAAAGAGAACAAAACTCCACACAAATCTTAATGCCAATATTTAGAGACCCGCCAAAAGGCATATCAAGCCAGTCTCTATCCCTAACACATCCAAACCCTACCTCTACTCTTGGTAAACTTTGGTGTTAACTAAGACGGGTGTTGTTGTCTAGATTTTGTGCACAAGCCGTGCAATACTGTTTTGAATACGTTACACCTTTGAAAAGTTGTCTTTTGATAGACGGGCGAAAAGAAACAAACATCTACGCAAAAGAGTATAACAGCTGAGACTAGAGTTTCCTCAGTGGAGAACTTCACTGTATTTTCAAAATGGCTGCCATAGTCATTTGGGACGATAGCTGCAGTGTCCCCAGTTTTCATATTTAATTATGACCGTTTGCCCAACTACTATGTCAAATTCGTGCAATTATCATTCTGCACGATCATTTTTGTTGTGCTGTCCCAATATTTGCCATTAGTAGTGCAGTGAAGTGCAGCAAAAGTAATGAATTTATTGACATACGTAAGATAAGGTTGAAATGTGATGCAGATGGCATAAAACGTCTCTGTCATTTGATGTCACAATGTGTTTAGATAAACAATGCATTGGGTATCAGTGGCATGGCAGAAACTATGACATGACACTTTCATGAACTCTACCACCGGCACTTTTTTTCGTAAAATCGCTGTTATAACCGTCAGAAACTAACTCTGAGATGCCCATATATCTAGATTTATTTGAAATAAATTCTTCTACATCTGTACCAAAAGTTGCTACTTTAATGAAAAAGTGCATAGTTCTCATCATATCTGAGCTATGCCGCCCCACCATATAACATTTACCTCCCAGGAAAATGGCTATAAAAGTGTTAAGCTGCAGCTGTAGATGCATGCATCATGCCCTTATCTGAGAATGTTTCCTCGTCTTTCTGGGCACTGTGGGGGCTAAGCTTGTCCACGCACATAATTCAACTGAAAACCCTTTCTAATTTCAACATGGGAGCTTTCGACACACACACTTCAACTGAAAACCTTTGCGAACTTCAGTGTGATAGCTTATCGACGCACATAATTCAATTGAAAATCCTTGCTAACTTCAATGTGGAAGACTCACCTGAAGTGTAATGCACGCGGCTACCTGACGTCATGGATTGAGCACAACCAGCCTGGACTTGAGGTAGAGCATAGGAACCATCTGGCCAAGACACGCCTGGGGGATCTGTGTTGGCAAAATAGTATAATAGCGTTGATGATGGCTGATTTGTTAAAACATTTCGTTACTGAAGTGTCTAAAGAAACCACTTTCATAAACATGGAGACATAAACAAACATACATGCTGCATGTTAAATGAGCCACGTCAGCCGGTTACGAGTGGTTACCACCTTTTTGTGTAAACAGCTGGCAAACCGCTTTGATATTACATTCCCTCGCGTTTGCCTGACTGGGCAGGAAGGATCAGTTTTATGTGCCCACTCGCTTCAGAAAGAGAAGTTGGTTTTAATGTATGAATCTGGCTGCCACTCTACAGAGACTAAGAGCAAACATTTTGGCGGCAATGGCCGAAGACCACCAAAGCTAAATGCATGATTTGCCATCATATTCTGAATATAATAATTCTGAATCATACAAAACCTCCACAATGAATTTTCATCGTTTTCCCTAATTGAAACTCGCAATAAAGCTTTCTGCGACCTGCTTTCATTATTTTAGTGGTAAAATAACCATGACAAGGACAATTGTAATACATGTACAGGCTCTTATGGAGCGCTGGGCCNCTGACGTCATGGACTGAGCGCAGCCAGCCTGGACTTGAGGTAGAGCATAGGAACCATCTGGCCAAGACACGCCTGGGGGATCTGTGTTGGCAAAATAGTATAAAAGCGTTGATGATGGCTGATTTGTTAAAACATTTCGTTACTGTAGTGTATAGAGAAACCACTTTCTTAGACGTGGAGACATAAATAAACATATATGATGCTTGTTAAGTGAACGAGCCTGGCCACGTCAGCCGGTTACGAGTGGTTACCACCTTTTTGTGTAAACAGCTGGCAGACCGCTTTGATATCAGCGTATTCACATTCCCTCGCGTTTGCCTGACTGGGCAGGAAGGATCAGTTTTATGTCCCCACTCGCTTCAGAAAGAGAAGTTGGTTTTAATGTATGAATCTGGCTGCCACTCTACAGAGACTAAGAGCAAACATTTTGGCGGCAATGGCCGAAGACCACCAAAGCTAAATGCATGATTTGCCATCATATTCTGAATATAATAATTCTGAATCATACAAAACCTCCACAATGAATTTTCATCGTTTTCCCTAATTGAAACTCGCAATAAAGCTTTCTGCGACCTGCTTTCATTATTTTAGTGGTAAAATAATAGTAATAACCATGACAAGGACAATTGTAATACAGGCTCTTATGGAGCGCTGGGCCATTGAACTGATGACGAAATAGCGATGATAGTTTGTGTACCTGTTTTCATAGTGGTAGTGCACCCGGTACTGGGATCAAGTCCTTGAACACATCTGCATGAACAAACGCCATCCACCAGGGTAGCGAAGCCATCATTTTCACAGGATAGGGTAAAGTCAGGGCAGGCGGTTTCTGAGTGACACAAAGATAATGACCTTAAACTTCACTGTAGGAAGTTCTTAGAATAGTAACCGACAAATTCATCGGAAGCAGTTTTCCCTGGACACAATAATGATGTTTTGATATCAGTATTATTAGTTATTAGTACATGTGTGTGTAAATTTCACGGAGAATTCATTTTCGAAAAGACGAACAGTCTCCGGTGCACTAGATGACGATAGGGGGTTTGTAATCAATGATTATTTGATATCAGATTTATGAAATGAATTTTATACTTGTACTTACATTGTGATGTCTGTGATACTGATTCAGCACTTGACCCAAAATTCCTTCACTGTTAAGCGTTACCGTACTACCGTTTGTCAAAAACCCTACATAAAAACAGCATGACACTTGGAGTTTTACACCCACTTAGATGAACACACTGAGGCCTCGCTATCAAATTAAACTCATTTAAAGAGTATGTCCTATAATTGTATGAAATTTACCTGCATGGATTGAATAGCATTTTATCATTTCCTTACTCAGGCAGACCTCGATATTAAATATTCACTTTTGCCATGCATCAAATGCATACTAATTCTCAAGATTATATACTGTAAGAATTGTACTGCATTGCATTACGAAGGAGTGGAATTATCATGGTTACCTCCCTTACAATACGTCATAATGAGAACTCGTCTGGTGTTTTAAGACGTTTCTTTATACCAGCAAGAAAAGTGATAGAATCAAAATAACAGTCTTGTTTTTCCATTCTCGACATTGTCATTGAACACTGACAGCTGATAATGGCATCCGCGAACTGCGCTCTCAGATGATGTTATCAACTGTCAATGCTCTGTAAGAATGTTACTAACGGCAAAAAAAAAAAAAGACTGCTATTTTGCATAGTAAGGCGTCATACCCTGGCACTTGTGGGCTAGATTAACTTCCCTCATGACGTAATAGTAGTTCTCCTGGGTGTGGAGCTCAGGGAATAAAAAGGTGAATGTTGGTCCGCCTGAACTAAACATCTGTGGATGGATGGATGGATGGATGGATGGATGGATGGATGGATGGATGGATGGATGGATGGGAGGAGGGAGGGGAGGAGGGACAGACGGATGGACGGATGGATGAATCGATGGACGGACAAATGGACGGACGGACGGACGACGGACGGATGGATGGATGGATGGATGGATGGATGGATGGATGGATGGATGGATGGATGGATGATAAGCTATATACGATTTAAAACTGTTGAATAGTAAGGTACGCCCAAACATTCTCTGAGGACTGTAAACGTTAGATTACATGAGAAACAGCTTACCAATGATGCACATAGACTATTATGAGCTTCGGATAAACAATAAACCGACGTACCCATGTCTCGTAATGCATCACAGAGGAGTAGTCGTATCCAAATGATAGCGCTTCTCCCTTCTTGTACGGTTCATAAAAATATTTGCCACCTGTGGACACACATGTACTGGTGAGAAACACCCCGTCACTTTTCATTTCTTTAGTCTCAAACTTCCTCATTCTGAAGTTTTATTCTGAGATTTACATATTCCCTAATTATCTCCCCACATCATCGTAGTGTCGTGTGCCTGTTCACCCATTTACCTTCTCTCTCTGTTTAGCTCTTTCTCACTTTCTAATTTTTTCTCTCTGTCTTTTTCTTTTTTCTCTCTCTCTCTCTCTCTCTCTCTCTCTCTCTCTCTCACACACACACATATGCACGAGAGAAACAGGCGAAAAACAAGCTCACGTCACTTGATACTTGATCTGATGCTTGATACTCACTATCCTCGATATTTTCATAGTTAGCCCTCATCCAGCCATCTCTGTCCGGACTAGGAGCTTCATGCGTCATGCCCAGCGAATGGCCAAGTTCATGCATACAGGTGGTCTGCATCACAGAATAATATCCTTCTTCATTGTCATTGTTCGGCATACTGTAGAATTGGTTTTATTATTTTCGCCAGGATTTAATTTCCGCGAATCCTGTCTGATGGTTTTATCATGTTCGTGTGAACGCAGAAATCTAGACAGGATATTTCGGAATGACGTTAAAGGGTTGCCAAAATGCCAGCCCTAATTATGACGATAGCGGAAACATTATAATCGATAATATCCAAATATTAAGGGGGGACTAAATTTGTAATTAAAAATAATTGCATTTTGTTTTTTGCTTACGGATTGCCGCCCTTATGCAGTTATTTCAGGTATGAAGATGCCAATAGCACCTGGCGTTTTGATATGCAATTTTTAATAGTTCCTATAAAATCAGAATATTGGCCATGGGGAGGGGGGGAAGGGGTTGGATTTTAATTTCAAAGGCTTAGATAGGTGCAAATATATGTGTAGACTCAGAATAGGTGAGGTTTAGTCACTCAAGTATAAAATTTGTGATTGTTGCTAGGTGGGTAAGGTTACCCTGTTTACTGAGTGAAAAGGCCTAAAATATTAGGGTGTCTGCTTCACTGCCTAAGTTCTCAAAATCTAACTGGTTCAGATGCATTTTTCTTTGTGTCAAAATTTGGAGGAAGAGCTAAACTACATATTTGGAAAGTATTTTGAAACGGCACCCCAGGATAAGTTAATGAGAGGTGTAAAACCTAATATAGCCAACAGTGAAAAATACATTGTCATCTTCATACCTTAAATAGTAAGATCTTTGTACATTTTTTTTGCAGGAGATAATTTTTGCTATTCAAACTCAGCTCGTGTAATTCGTGAAAATAAGATCCTTGCGCAAAACAGAACTTTTCCACTATCCGTCAGAGTCACTCAGTAACTTATAATAACATTTAACATTGTCTAATTTTATGCAACAAGAAACACGTAAAAAGTGTAGCTGTCATAAAGCAACATAGGCATCGAAGAGCAGTCTACACAAGTAAATACACACATCTACAGGTAAACAATATATACACAAGTAAATAATTCATATACGTGTAAATTATGATTATGTTTATCAAGGAGGAACGTGTGAAAACAAATCTCTCTTTCACTCTTTTATGGGATGCAGCATGCTTTAGGGAAGGACAACCACAGCCCATGTGCAATAGTATGATTCTACTCACCCCTGTACAGCATCTGGTTGTCCAAATGCCTCTCCTGTTTCCCAATGGAGCGCGGCAGCTGGAGAAAGATAAAAAGAGTCGGACACACTATCATTACGCTCTGATTTCAGCGTAAATAGAGATGTCACGTTTGTTTGTTGTTTTTTTTTGTACAGGGGCCATTGCAAGACCTAGCACAAATTCAAGGGGAAGAAATTTTGAAAGCTGCTGATAAAGTCCAGTAATTTAAAGGACATAAAAAGACTGAATTAGAAGGACAACGTCTTGATTCTTACCGTAGGAGTGTCTCTATTTTCTACTTAATCATTGTTTCTACAAAATGGTAAGTCGAGTGACGTGATTAGCCTTTATTATGACAAAATCACCTCTGACAAAATGGTGGGAATTGTCTACCTGTGGATTTTCCATAAGCTGCAAAGTGAACGGCAACGCCTAGCAACCGTGGCTCCGTCCCTGATTATCAGCTTCGACAGTATGGCTATATATATATCATCTCTGCGACACTCACAATACAGGAGTGTCGTAAAAGTCCTGATGCGATTCAGCCCGAAAACAGTAAGCGTTGACGGTCATTGAAATGCAAGGTTGTGGTATTTCGAGAAAGGGTTTGTTGGAAGACACTTGCCGAGATTTGGACATTCCCTTACCTGCCATCATCATCGACGAACTTAAGGTATCCCTCATAGCCGAGGCCCAGCTTCTCATTGATGGTCGTTCCCGACTCGTTGACCCATGGAATGAAACGGAGGCAAATGAACCGCTCATAAGTTCGCATGCTGCGAGCGATTTCACCTCGACGATATTCATCTGTTTGAAAAAAAAAATATGAGCCAGGTCGAACTCAGTCGAACTGAATGTGCTTGCTAGGTAGGGAAAAGAACAAGTCAGATCACAAACAAAATTTTGGCAAGAGAAAAAAAACAACAAAAACTGGCCGTGGTCATGACCATTTCAAGAGGAAAAAGCAAACATTAAGTTAGTAGATCATAATTCGTTACCAGTACCTCATATGTAGATATGTATTTTGCCACCACCAACGAATCAGAAAGAAAGACACGCCAGTACGTACCAACAGAATCTGTTATCACATATGGCACAACTTGCTTGGTCCATCGCCGGCTCTCATCTAGTGCCATTGTTCTCTTGTGTCTGTTCCCACTGTATGGATTGTTGTCTTCTTTCGAGGTGCCCTGACTATCGGAAGGTCCGGGTGGCTCTCCTTGCATTCTGTCAAGGTGAGTGGTTTTGTCTCTCTTTGACCTCTCACTTTCACCTTGTCCTGTCCCTGACCTTTCATTTTCACGCACTGCGCTGTTGCTGTGACTGTTACTAAGAACAGAATCGTCTTGTGCAATATCCAGGGGTGTGGATTTATCTCGCTTGGCATCTAGTGCATGAGAGGCAATTTTATAAATATGTATCAAATGACATTATATATTTTAAGAGATTTAGTCTTTTTCTAATCCTTTATATTTAGACTTGAGTATGTGAATTCTTGTATGGCAGCAACTATGTCGACCCGCAAACCATCCCTTGAGGCCCCCTCACTTTTCTTCTTTCTCTCTTCTCTTCTCATTCTTCTCCTCTCATCTCTTTTCTTCTCTTCTTCTCATCTAACTGTTTTTGTCCTGCTTTCTGTGAGGGACAATGACCTTTGATTTCCCCTGTGCATTATCAGGGCAGCAGGGCTGTTAGTTACAGCCCTGTTTGGGAGGCAGCGTGACGGTGGTTTGTGAGCAATAATCAGAAACTGAAGACTCTCTAGTCTAAGGTTTGTGAGTTCGACTCGCGGACCGGGCAGTTTACCCCCATTCGACTCAGGAATAAATGAGTACCTGGCTTTAGAGCTGGCTGGGGAACCCAGTGCATTATACCACGGGCGACCAACAATGATTTTGTTTTGTATTTTATTTGTGATATTATACAGTTTCATGTATGATGTTTATTGTTCTATGTATATATGTATTATGAATGAGATGTATAACACTGTATGACATTGCAAACCAATTTCCCCAAGGGGTAACTAAAAAGTCGCCTTTTTACTTTTTTCACTTATATTTTTTGTAATTACTTTAGTTCTTTTCATGCTACTTACTCCAAGAACAATGTCATGTACACAACAAGAATGCTTCAATGAAAAAGTATCAGCGCAATCAGAATGTTTCAAATGACACAAACAATAGGCTACAGAATTGAGTGTACCTTTTATTTCATTCTCATGATTAAGTGCGACCATAGAACCAAAATATTACAATAATAATAATAATAATGCGGTTTCTAAGTCTCGTATCCAGGCTGATGCCCGCTCCCGCAACTTCACACTATTATTATTCCAGCTGGCTAGGTTACTTTAGAACTCGACAACTCCCTGGAGATTTTACAGTGCCGTTGTCATTGACAGTAGAGGCACTGATCACTAGCATTTTTACAATATCTTTAATTGCCTATGCCAGGCACTAATTCTACAGGCGGCTGGGCTGAGGAAAACGTGGATGAAATGCTTTCCCAAGAAATTACAACGCTATCATGGTTGGGAATCGAACCCACGACCTTTAATTTATGATTAAGGGAAACACAGAAGGAAAGCATTGTAATGTAACAAAATACATACTGTTGTTAGGTGCATTGTCCACACTGCGACCCACGTCATCGTGAAGAAGTGTCTCCACCTGAACAAAAAACATCAGCGATTCAGAGCTTACTAAGAACTATGTTGTTACATCTTAATACTGTACTTTATACTTCAAATATTCAGATCGTATTCTATGGATTTACCTTATTCCAGGCTTCGTGTTCCAAAACGACATCTGCTTAATGAATTCCTGCCGAAATTTTGTAACAGCAATCAAAACAAGTCATTATACTGTATTTGCCAGAGCAATGTTTAAGATCTCCAGATTTGGATTTTCATTAGCTATTTAAGTTCAGCTACTTCTTCACTAAACAATATTATCTTCTCAATGCCATACATGTGGAATTTCTAAACAACACTTCTCAGTTATCGTTATGCTACGGTGAAAATGATGGCTAAAGCTAGAGCCTAGATCATTATAGGTTGTCATGGTTTTATGACCATTAGAAGTGATATGCAAAAGTTACCATTTTGTCTAACATCTCACAAGCTTGAAATTACGGACATGATTTATGAAACTGTTGTTCATGAGACTCAGTTGTGTACCACTTTTCGGCGTGATCACAAGTATGGCCGTTGCCCTTCTAAACAGGTATAACCCGTCCCAATTCCTTACCTTTAGAAATTAGCATAACATCCACGATAACACAATTCCGCTATTTTATGGACCTAGGGAATAGAAGCTTGGAGGCCCTTTTTGCAAAAGTTAGACTAGGGGATTTCGGGAGGAGCCATCCAGAATAACATAATATCGATGAGTTTTAATTACTCAATGAAAATTTATTCGAACTCAAAATTTACAAATTACATTAAATCAGTGACTTGTAATGTGCTTGATAACATACAATTTCTCACTGTAAACTTGGCTTGCAACTTGCAGGGTGCTGTTTGCTTTTAGCCTATCCAGAAACAAAATATGCTAGGCATACCGGTATTAGCGGTTTTACAGGCAAGTCAAATTTATTACATTGTTAAAAAGTAGTAAATTGTTAAAAGTAAAACAGAAAGTCGACATTATTCTTTTTTTTAATTTGTGAGGTCTGTGGATTGTGAGGCATTAAGCTGCAAAGCTTATTTAGCTCAATTATAGGTAAATTCCGGCACCGCAATTCAGATTAAAGTTTGTAGCGTAAGTGCTTTTTTTTCCTCCTCCAAAACGGAACTGGATCTCAGCCCTTATGAAAGATGATGCTTAAAGATCGGATCTATATAGTTCTCTATGATTAGGTTACTTACTTTCGCGACGACAGGACTGCACGCAAGTCCGACAAGGACCCAGAAGTACAAGCTGTGAGTATTCATCATTACCTGCATGCCACCAACTCCCCACAGGTCTAATCCCCACAACCTGTTTCTCTTATTTATAATAGCTGTGCGCTCATGCAAAAATATAGCCTATCCTCTCTAGTATTACAGTGTCTCATTTCACCCTTTCTAAACCTGACATACGTTCTCTATAACTAGGGATGGATGCTCTTTCCCATACAATCTTATTTATTAAATATCAGTAATTATACAATGCCATCAACATTATGTAAATACAGTGTAGCTTCCGATCTCTTTGTGTTACAGTATATATGGCTGATCGGGTCACAGAGGCGTAGAAAACAAAATGCCTTGAAAGGCTGTGAACTTTTCCACAAAAGGTCTGTGCCCTTTAGGGTTTATCACGGTTGACCCATTATATATGTAATATATTATATATGTAATATATTATATATGTAATATACGCTTCCATATTTTCATTCTTACGACTAGTGTTTATTGTATGAAACTTCCCTTCAATAACCATTGTCTAGGATCATGACCCCGCTCCACTCCCAGATTGATTCCCTGCAGCCGTCAACATTTTGCTGACTTTCAAGGATTTTACCTTCATTGCATTTCGATGCATGTGCGCATATGAAACGTTAAAATTGTGTCTCTCTATCGCCCTGCTATAACAGTGATAGTGTCAGTGACTTAAGATGTCTTTTGTTCCAAATTCGCTACACAGCAACAGCGATCCTGATCGCCTATTACGCAGTAGGCGTACTCGTTGTTTAGAACACAATGGATGTTTTTGCGCTCTTAGAAATATTCAACTTTTGAGAGTGTGACCCTCAACGTATACTTCGAAGCAATTCTTTATGCCTTGATTCGCATTGAACTGATACTGAAGCCATGAGATGTTGTGCCTTTGTGAAAAGTTTCCGTATTTCATCATGCTTCGGTGTCTCCCGATCCATCGGCAGTTTCGGGCTGGACTGGACAAGCAACCATATCGCTTGACATCGGTAATAATCTGACTAGCTCGTGTTTGCACCTCCGATTCGGGTGATGGTGTTCATTTTGTGACGGAACAATAAAAATTAATATTTACAGTCTTCTCCAAAACAGGAAATCAGAGTTCACTACTCTTCAAGCGGGTTTTCAAAAATATCGAAATTTACATGTAAATGTAACTGATGTGTCAGTGGAACGTATTGAAAAGCATGTGTAAATTAATGCCAGACGCATTAAAATTTAAGACCAGTGGTGTCTACATAAATTGATTTGTTGGTACAATGAGCTTTCCAACTAGTTTCCCTTCTTTCAAAATCACTTGTTCAGACTTGCAGTTTTTATTTCCTTATGGGTATGACTGTTTTTATATTGCATTCTCCGCACCTCTGTATAGTTGAAATGGCCAGTAGAAATTGTCCCGGGAAAGCGCATTGTCACGGTCATTTATCTTGGATCAGGGAATTTACTTTTATCCGCCCGCAGATGTTTCATTTGTAACTTCATGGAGAAAAATCCAGATTTTCTGTCTCGCGTTCATAATTCTTCCAAATATTCTATGGTTTAAATATTGTGGAGAGACGCCATCATTGTTATTATAAGAGCATATTTTTTTGGAACTGCACAGAGATAGGAGGCAAGCACTTCTAGTTAGAGACTCCCCTCCCCGCCTCCTCCCCCGTCCCCGTCTCTACCCCCACCTCACTCCCCAACAAATACACACCTCAAACATCCAGCATCACAGGAACTCGTGCGGAGTTATTATGCCCGTGCTGAGGTCATCAAAATCTCTATGCCATGTGCTGATCAACCGAGGTGCTATAATTGCTACACTCTATATCCGTCCCTTTTATAATATTCGCCGCAAATTCCGTGATGTGAGCGGATATTTTCCTAATATTATGACCGAGGTCCAATACTTGTGGTGCGACTATCGGTAGATGAGACCGGATACTCCTCTTATCCATTAACTGATCCAGTTGTTTTGAAGCAGTTGATGGCGGAGGATCTAGGATAATCTGTTGATGTGCTGGTGATTTAGGTCTAGATCAGTGGAAAATGGGAAAGTCATGACCGCAAATTTCCATGCGCTCGACGCACTTCGTCACCCTGAGAATGAGTTTGGGTCATGTCCTCTGGGTTGAGCTGGAGTGGTGTCATCTTGGGTCTTCCTGCAAGTATTTTTTTTTAACCTACAATGACAAAATATCGGGCAGCGTGATGTCTGAAGCTCGATTTCTTCTAGTAATCCTCCGGTCTCTTGACACAGCGGCGGACAACCTTAGTCCACCTATTTCCCATACTTTTCTCTTTCTCTCTCTACCCAAATGAAGGTCGGGGTCATCACTGTAGGTGAAGATCTCCAGTAAAAGGAATATAATTATACTTTCAAATTTTATGCTTTCCTACATAAGCGTTTGTTTATGTTGGCGCAAGTTTTTCTCCCTCTTCCTCTCAACTCTCCCCTTGAATCACTCCACCTTTTGAGAGTCCTTCTACTTCAAATTTATTCACAGCTGATAGAATTATACCTAGTCTTATCTAAACTTTCCATCTATGCTGGCAATCGTTTCCATCAAAATATGTGGTACTCCAGCCTGCACCGTTGTGCAGATACAGTCCTTAGAAAGGACGCATAAATGTAATCAGAGACAATGTGAGACATGGCAATGCTGAGCATCAAACGAAAGTAATAGCAGTACGTAGTTTTGCTAAGTTCCCGTGCTGTGGCAGACTTACTTTTATGCAAATGGAATTTGCGCTCGTATGTATTTGCTATTTCTTTGGTATTCGCATTTCAGACCTACGTAGTGAAAGAGCAGATGATGACCGGCATTTGAGTAATAAAGGAGAAGAACGCACATGCAAGAGTCGGCTGAAAGGACCACGCAGTGATACGATCAGTCATAAAAGGCAGCTGCAACAACACCCATTGTCACCAGGGCCGTCTTAAGTATTTCGGGGGCCCTGGGCACTCAGGCCCCACGGGGCCCCTTACCTTCTTGATACAAAGTAAAAGGTTAAGTCTATAGGCCTACCATGTGTCTGAAAAAATTCACACCCGGGGCCCCCCAGAGCCCGGGGCCCTGGGCTACTGCCCATAGTGCCCTGCGGGTAAGACGGCCCTGATTGTCACACCTATTTGTGAACTGAGGCAATAGTCTTTCAGTACTGTTTCACGAGGGCAGCAAATGAAACCTTATTTACATAGACAGAAGTGTGATTATTCATATCTGCGAATTATGATTATAGTGGACTTTGCATTCATCCATAAGGTCATGGAAAGTCCACTAGGTTTCCAAAGGCAGGATGCTGTGAGAATGCAAGTATGTATGTTCTTAAGTTACTTATCCCATTAAAAAGTATTAACATCGTGATTCTACATATATGCACATTCCTGTCTTAAGGACTTCAGTAAAGGTCATTGTCATTGGTTTGGATTAAGTTGTATGGGTGTGTAACAATGAAATAGGGAAATGCTGGTCCAATCGTTGTACTGCAGAGACAGATTTAGCTTAGCCCACTGGATACATTTCAACAGAGCAGCTTTTTTTTTTTGTTTTTGCTGAGCTTATTACCAACTTTTTCTGAGGGTTTGGTCATTAGAAAGAAGTACTCATGGTAATAACTTTACTTTTTTTCCTCTTTCCCAACCCTCAGTTCACCACTGGATAATACAGCCTCTATTCACCACCCAAACCGTTTCCTTATTAAAAACCAGATCCTAGTACACAATGAAAGTTTACATTCAGCGGTAGGTGAATGTTACAGTTTGGCAAAAATTATGAGCAAAGTTTAACAAGTTTCATAAACTTTTAGTCAATCAATTCAACAAATCATTACTGTGATGTATTTATACATTTTATTCAACATGTTTCTTAAAATCATTTTATGGTTTTCAAAATTCTATGCATTGAAACTATGGCTTAAAAGATGGATGAAAACAGATAAATAACAGAAGGGCCAACATGAACAGAAAATAGAATCATGGCAACAAATCTTTCACTCTGATGGCTGCAAAAAAAGAGGAATGAAAGACATGGATCTATTTATGGACAGATCACAAGGAAACAAATTAACATGTCAACTTATTGTGAAAAGGGTCAATTTTATGTAACATTAAACACCACATATAAATGTAAATTATTGACTCATTTTTCTAGCATTCCCTAAACATGTAATCAGCTTGCATCAACTAGCATAATGATTTTTTAAAGCATGGTTTCAACAGAGGGTTGTATCTGCACACAGCATGCTATTCCTTTGCCAGTTAGTGTGCGTAAGTTTTAGGGCGGTCAGCTTCTTGACTTTTCTTATGAAATTTGCCAGACTTCTGAGGTTCAGCCCCTGCTCATAAACATCAGCATAGGGCCTTGGGACAATCCCATGGTACTGCCCTAAACTCTTGCATAAATCAAATCTTTAACATAAAGCATATTTAGGCTAGACAATCTGGCACTGGACCCACCTACATCTGACTGTTTGACCTCCTTTATGGGCAATATTCCAGGACAATCCCATTTACAGTTTAGTTCAGAATTTGGGGCAGGATTAGAAGAAAAAATAAACATGAGAGACAACGATAAAGTCTAGAGACTATCCCATATTTACTTTGTCTTCCTTTATCCAATTCCTAATCCCAAACTAAGTTCTAGGCATGAGTGTCCTGAAATACTGTGGGTTCCTAAAATATTGTGGGTTCACCATGAATTAAATGTGGTGTCATCTGCAAAAAGGCAACCCTCTATCACCAGAGAATTATGAGCAACTTTCCTGAATGGATACTTGATAATACATTTTTGATAACTTACATCGGATTAAATTTGAACTAAGGATGAGCTTGTTCAGTGACTTCACCTGATGCCTATGTCTACACTTTCAGTTCAGTATGAAATCATCTAATTTCTTTAAGCTTTCATAGCAGACTTATTTCCTGCCCTTCTCATGTATCTTTGGTGAGATTCACATAATCACTTTAACCATGACTGGCAATCAGACACTGGACAAGCTAAGTATCTCAAAGAATAATGTTCAGTTCCTCTTATCTCTTCTCACTCACTATCATGTGTTCTCTCATACAGTCATTTTATGAATCAAAGATGTCATTCTCTTCATCTGTCTTTATATCTCATTGACCCTGTCAGTTGTCATCACCAAACCCATCTATATAAATACATATTCTCAGCACTCTCTTGCTCTCCTCTATCATCCAAGGCAAAAATAGTAATAAAGGGAGACACCATCTTATCCCAGAAGTCATAGTGCAGAAAACATGATGTGCAACTCACAACCATTCATGCCCTGGAGTTTGTCTATAAAATTGCACATCAAAAAGCTGAATGATGCATTTATCTCCATTAGGGCTTAGAACAACTGTTATTTGGAATATCACTAGTTGTCTGACACCAGATCTCTTACATAACCGTATGAATGTTGATAAATGAGCTTTGCTCCATTTTCTGTCTAAACACAGAATGACAACAAATTAAGAGCACACTATGATGTACAATTGAGTAACATTGTGGAAAATCCATAAAAGCCAGAGTATAAATGTGCTTAGAAGTATCTAAGAGACATGGGTGAAAGCTGGCGTCACATAATTGGTGTTATTGCAAATAACATTTGAAGTTGGAGGGAATAATGCCCCTTTCAGCATTTTGGACTGCAACTTTGCACAGCAACCCTAATGCACTTATAATGGTGACTGATGAGTTGTGATCCATGTTTTCTCCTTACAAGCATTGGGAAAGAGACATGTCTCCCCTTAAAATCCTCCAGCATTTCTTTCATGACATGCCATTTACTAACAAGGATAAACCACACATTTGAATGGCAATCCAGTAAGTTGACATACTGAGGCCTTGAGCAAAGATACTTCTTCTTTGCCTAGTTTGAAACAGCATGGGATTCTTCATGCATATTTTACATGCAGTAAGAAAAAACAATCATATCACTCAGCAGCTCCCATTCACGCATTTTGAGATCTTTGCAAATCTTAGTGGCACATCAAAATGCAAAAATGAGTTTTCTCAGAATTGCTAAAATAGAATCATTTATGTCTTACTATTCTTTAGTCATCTCTCCCCCCC
>JAWQUT010000030.1:2381271-2416637 GCA_033807755.1 Ellobium chinense
ACCCCTTTTCCCTAGCTTTTCCCCTTCCTCTTCCCAGACACACTAAACATAATCCACAGTGTTACTGTTATCCTCTCTCCAATTCATCCAGTGAACGTTTCATGTATGCATCCATATCCACCATGTCAGAGAGTGCACCCTGCACCATATCCATTACCAAACTTGGCCATACTTTCATCATTTCTGTTCTTTTTCGGTCATTGAACACTGCCTCCTTGGTCATTTCTGTCAGGTAGTTGTGAGCAAAAGTCTTCCTACTTTCTGCATCCTGGTGAAAAAGATAAGCAAACCAAAATGAAAAAAACATTTCAAGTCTCATTAAATTGTGGAATTTCCTTAGGTCTCTTAATCCTTTGAGTGTGAAGGGCCACCATGGTGGTCTGCCTATGTATGAAAATGAGCCACCTTAGCTAGCATTTTGGCAAATACCTTATGAAAATCTGGCACACCCACAATGGCTATCCATTGCTATGGACTGTAAAAAGTGTGGCTAGTGCTTTCATGTCAATGGAAAAAGACTGACGAAGTTGAAGTGCTCTGAGGGGACCAAAAAAATGTCTTATCAAAGTGGTGAAGACAATTCCTTGGATTACAATCTGCCTTCATATAATGGACATACAGGTGAGAAGTCCATGAATACACCTGATTTTATGTTAGAGGAACTATTTGCTATCTCTGTGACTGGGACTGAACAGGTTGTAATTTCTAAGTACACATGGAATAATTTTGTGCAAGTAAGGTGTACGAGGAAGGGGAACTAACAAAGTCAGGTAAAACCACCATTATACTGCACAATTTGCTGAAAAAAGGAGTTCCTTTTGTCTCATTATGTACTCTGGGTATCTTCTTTCAGAAAATATCTGGTTCTGTAGGTCTGTCACTCTATACAGTCAGAAAAAATAATGAAAAAATATCCATATAATTTGTCTGAACTTTCATTTTTTTTAAAAAAATGTATATGTATTAGCGCTCAGAGAGCAAGAGATGGTTTGCACATCAAAAATAATGTTCCATTTTCAAATACTATTTCTCTCTCAAAATAATCTGAAGCACCCAAACAACCAATTTCCTGAAGAAAGAGGACCATAATGCGAATATGTATTTTAAGATGCCAGAATGAGGACTCTTGTGACTAGGACATGGCCCTTGCCCAAAGAATTATTTCCTTGTCTAAGTACCAAAAGCTCTGTTGGTAAAATGATGCTGTTACTTAAATCTCAGTAGCTCCAGATAATTCTGTTAGCAATGCATTGTTTAGATCTAGCTTTCATTTAAAGTTGTGATCATCCAGCTTCAAGAATTATGTTTGACTATGCCATGTCAGGCAAAGTGGCGCAGTCTTCCACATCTTTATTGCTCAGAATGATTTATCTAACACATTTGCCATATGCAATGGAATTTGAAGATTCATGCAGACATATTACCAGCCATCTGGACAACATTAGCAAGATAGCTGGTCATGCACCTAGTTTCTTTCTGATGTAAGCTTATGGCTGCCATGCATGCAACAGATGAAAAAATTCAGACTTTGCTTAATGTGGGTTGACGCATTACATCATGTTGACAGACACTTAACAGACTTTTTCATGCAAATAAGAAATCGACTGGTTGACTAGGGTACAGTTTATATGCTCTAGGTGGGACAGCACTAAAATCGACTCTCATCACAGGCAATCTAAGAATGTGGCATCTATTTTCTAGTCTTAGGACTAATATATTTACTTGAAGTGCTTTACATAATAATAAAATTCGTCAATACCATGGACTTTGTATTTCACTGTTTCCTCTGTGGTTATGGAGGTTGGTTAAATTGAATTTGCTTTGACACAGAGTACTATTTCCAGTAAGTTTACTTTATTAGCCCAGGCAAATTTGAATTTATATAAAGAAGTGAATAAAGTTAACCTACCTGCTTGGACTCTGACAACACATAAGTTAACCCTGCCCTGCCAATCAATTCCATCTGAGCTTTGTCCCCTCCTTTGCCTGCCTCTGCTTGCTTCCTGCTGTCCACAATAGCCTGCTTTCTGCGACTGTCTCCCATGAGTGATAGAAGGCGGTACTGAGGCAGTTGGGATGTGGCCACATGAGACAAGGGTCCAAAAAATTTTTCTGCATTCACAATATCACCAGATGATACCTGCAATAAACATTTGTTACATACTGTTACTATACTCGCAGCAAATTGATGTCACATAAGTTTGTTTCTCCTCATAATAATACATCTTTTTATTTCACATCAAATTCAACACTAGGTTAACTTACAGTATCTGTTTCTGAAGTGAGTAAATGTGGTAAACAAATGAAGTATTTTTCTGTCACATTTTTGTGCAACAACCTCAAGTTCTATTGTATCATTCAGAGATCATGTCAAAGACAGCACAATGCTCTGTAACTTCTTGCACACTTATAGGATTCCAAGGCTGTAATACACTGCCCATCATGTGCTAATTTATCGGATCCCATTTTACTCAAACAATTGACTCAAAGTAGTTGAGCACTCAATGGATAATATGACATAGTAGGAGCAATACCACAGGTTTACTAGCAGATACATAAAAAAACTCTCACTGTGAAGAGCAAAACAAGAGGAGGTCTCACAGAAAAAAATCCCTTTGGCACAATAATCAGCATTTCTGCCCATTGTTTACAAAGCGTGCCAGGTTATGTCTATGTCATGTTCCCAGGTGTCCCTCAGTGGAAATAAGCTTCCTTTCCCACAGATTTACTCAGGAAGCAGGATTAAAGTCTTTGTTAAAAAAAATTAACTTGTAAGAAAAAGTAGCAAAATATGAGTACAGGAGCTAGGAGAAGAAACAGGAGATGGTAGGAAACAGAAATTCAAAGGAGTGTTTAGGTGATATAAAATGACCAGTTTCTAGACAGATCCTTCAAGAACTGTTATCAAGAGTTGGGAGCGACTTTGAGAAGGATCTGAGAGCTATCTCTTTACAGTAAGTGAAGTAAAGTTCCTTTGACTATCAACACTTTCACTCAACAGCCCTAATCATGTTTCTCCAGCACTACTTACCTCAATGTCATTGATTTTCTTGAGAGCAAAATGTGCGAGTCTGAAGACTGTATACAATCTCCACAGAGTGAACTTGGTTACAGGGTTGCCATCCAGGTCAATGGTCAAGTTGTCGAGTCGTCGCACCAAGGAGAGAGCATTGATCTGCTGGAGACTGTGAATATTGGTTGAGCAAAACACCAGACTCTGAAAAGGATAAATCAAAACATCACAAAATTTGTGATTCACGTCAATACGCACATATGACAAAATATGGCTCAATAAAGAAGAATATTCTGCAATCAAGAATACTAGAATCAAATCACATTTCAGGTTTTTGTACTTTCATGAACGTAACTGGGAAGATGACTGAACAATAAATGAACCATTTATCATGGCATAGTTATATCTAACCTACAACTACCAATATGGCTTTGTGGTGACATAGAGAATATGCAGCATGGTATAAAAAAGTGGAGGTTGTGAGTTCAAATCCTTCTTAAGGCAGGTGGAAGAGGTTACAAGATGCACACTTGGGAGTCATGACCGAAGTGTGCACACAGGGTGTAAGGAAGTGAAAGAGACGACATAAATGCTAGACAGAGATATTTTCTGCTGAAGATCTTTTATTGGATGCCAAATGAGACAGTTTCCTATCTATTTCAGTCATCTACCATGAAAGGAGATACTCATTTACTTGGGAAAAAAATTAGTGCATTTTGTTTCATCATGTGCTTAATAAGCAATATGGTCTAAATTGGCAGTTTTATGTTCTGCCTCTCACTCACATTCAGCTTATCTCTTGAGATGCCACACCGAAGGCCCATTTCTATTTCTAAAGTATTTCCGAAACATTCCAGAAGATAATATACTCCAGAGTCCACAGCAATGTAATTCCATAAATTCTGTTTGTGAATTTATGCTGGTGATGATGACATACCTGGCCAATTCATACAAACCATTATCAATGCTGTGATTGGCTCATCTGAGCTGTCAGTTAAACTTACCCAAAGGTTGGAAGATTCTGATGTTTATTTGATCCAGTTATCATATGACTGAGATTAAACTTTTCAGAATGTTATGAATGCAAACACTGGATACTAGCTGAAATGAAAGAAATTCTGTCCACTGGATGTTTCTTTCAGCTACAGCTCTATTTAACCAGGAATCACTATGAGATTCATTTCACTTGGCCCTAAATGAACCTCACATAGCTTACCTGAGCAGCTGGAAATCTGACTCGTATTTTGGGCAGCTGTCTGACAATGGCATCAAAGTCAATAAATTTGAAGACTATCACATTGACGGCCCCTGCGGCCTGAACCCCCCAGTTTCTGTCAAAAGCATCCAAGGACTGAGGACCGTACAGTGAGAGGGTGTCCCCTTCTATCTGCTCCAGCATATTCAGTCCATCACCAATAATTGTATTGTTGTTCCTGAAGGAAAGAGAATTTACTTATAAGGAAAAGCAGCAAAGACACAATCATGCCTAACACTTCATTCATTCCTCCACTCTGATACTTGGGTTCACCACTTTCGGTGTGTAATGCACTACATTTTTCACATATCGTAAAATAAAACACAATAGGTTACAACTGCAGCAATAAGGCTGTACACAAGAGTAAACAGCCTACAGTATCCAAGAGTAAACAGCCTACAGTATCTTGAAACACTAACTACTTATCATTATTGTGCTTTGAAAATGACCTAATTAGAAGTCATTTTTCACACTTTGGAGAGAATGCTGGTGAAAAGTTTTTAATGGCAAAGCGAAAAAAGAGTCAGTTCATATCGTTGCACTTGCAGTCTTGGTGGGAAAATACTGGCACAATTTTTTAACATGTCAACATGGGCCTTAACCTCGTAAACAATATGGTACCCTCATTCAAAACTTATGCCTTCTCCCAAACACATTGATATTATTTTCCAGTCAGAATCTTAATTCACAGCACAAAGACATTCTGTGAATACTGAAGTCATATTGCCTTCATGAGAATGCTAAAGTTCTTACAACCATGACCTCTGTAACTAAAATGCTGAAAAAGAGCCCTCACAAACTTACATGAATGCAACCAAACTTGTCTCTCTCATACCAATTTTGTCAACATGAAACATGACATGATTCTCATTCTACATTCCTTATAAACAGCCTCTTGTAAAGTGTTGATGTTATAGAGTGCTTGCAGAGTCTTGACAGTCTAAACTTACAAAAGGCCACCATCAGCGCCACCAGTCCTTCCAGGAAATCTGGGATCACGTTTTCGACTTCCACTTCTGGACCGAATACCATCGTCCGTTACATTTTCTATGTCAGTAATATTGCTGCGTGCACTGCCTGGTCTGCTCCTCAAGTCACTGCTGTAAACATATTTTGTCACAAATGTGATGCACTCATCAATGCTGGACAATATATATATGCAAGACAGAGACATCTAGTAACAACTAGACATTTCATAATAGTAATAAACACAGCTATTACAGCTGACTCCACTTTATTGCAACTTTGCCTGATTTCATCATTTTCCATACAACAGATAATGAGTTAATCACTCAAGATACCCATTTTCACATTGTATATGATGACAGCAATATCTGCCTTCAATTACAGTAAATTCTGTTAAGTTAATGGGCAAGATATATGGTTATCTTTTCATCGTGCACCAACCGCACATTCTAAACTTAATAAAATACAATAATGTTGATGACTTGCAGTGACTGGCAGATAAGACCTACAGTGAATACCTGGCAAGAGATTCTAAGTCAAGACCATCCATCTCCCCGACAGGTGGTGATGTAAGATCACTATTTGGAACTGAACCAATGTGATTTGCAAACAGTTCAGGCATAGTATTGTTGACCTTGACCATTCGAGATGTCCTTGACATCATAGAACCCTGCATGGTCTCCCACTGACGTTTGGCATTGTTGATGGCTAAACGACGCTTCTCCTGTAGAAAATTGCACAGTTTCAAAAAACTGTATGATATACAGATACCATGAAAACAAGTACAGAGGAAACATTAAAACAGATATAGTGGGTTGTTCTTTGTCAAAAAGGTTAGATGAGTACAAATCTTTAAGTAAGGTGGGGTCTTAGCCTTTTTATGTTTCCTGCTATTGGTCCGTTAATAAGATGTACTGATACATTAGAAGCACTAAAGAAAAGAAGACACAAGATTTTAACAGCACAAAGATATACCTGCTGCATGACAATTCCAACAGAATGCCACATCAGTTATGCCAATTTCCGAAAAGCTTTGTCAGTTTATATTTACAGAATGAATTAACTCCTGTTAGAAACAACCAAAACTGATTGCTGTAAAGTCAAAACTTTTTCGGAAATTAGTGTAACTGACATGGCATTCTGCTAGAAGTGCCTTGAAACAAATTTGAGGCATACAAATCTTAAGCCTGAGAAAGCAGTAAAACGGCACCTTTAACATGGCAATTTTGTTCATTTCTCTTCTTTTCTCTTCCTCTTTCCTTGCCATGACCAAGGACAGTCGACGTTCTTCCTCCTGTGTGAGAAAAAAAAGACAAACTCTGGTAAACAATCACAAACACACTGGAAAGACATTACTGTAACTTGTTCTCTGAAGTTCATCCTCACCCTAGACAAGGACTTATTAATTTTACAAATATAATCACTGCAAGGAATCAATGTATATTGTTCAATCTGATTGTAATATGAATGAGATGTACAATATTGTGTGACACTGCAAAACAATTCCCCATCAGAGTAAATAAAAGTCCCTTTTATTTTTTTTTTCAAGAAAACAATTAGTAGTCAAGCTGCTATCCAACAGAAACGCTGCTGCTTACAAAATAGATATATCAATGTACAGAATATTATATTATGTTTTTATAAAGGTTCTGTCATTTTCAGACCAAATTCTCCCCTGAAAAATCCCTGACAGCTTACAAGAGTATGCATTGGAATAAGAGGTCTCTTTAACCACAGATGTTGTATGTGACACTTTGACAGTGGTTGAAAATGTTCATATGTGTCATGCTTTGGATGATATTCCATGAAATTCTAATATAAAATATGCTGGCACCCATATTATAGTGACTCATTAAAGAATGGTGCTAATGTACCCATTATGTTTTCCCTCAAAGATACTGTTTCTCTAACTGCCCATTGAAAATGTTCATATGTGTCATGCTTTGGATGCTATTCCATGAAATTCTAATATAAAATATGCTGGCACAACAGCTATTACCAATAGCTTTATATTTTTTGTGTCTGCCTGGTTTCATTTGTGAGACAGACAATTCAGTGTGCACACACTTTGCTTAAATATCTACCATCTCAGTAACTGTCTCTATCCTTTCAATAAACCCATTCATGAACATGACAGTATCTGAAACAGATCTGCCAGGAGATTCAAGTGAGGTTACAAGCTAAGCATTAACTCACTTCCCTCTGCCCTTCAGAGGTCAGACCCCTTAAATAACTGCTAAATGTAACAGCAGCAAGTCTAAGCTGATCTGCAGTTCCGGGAACAGTTTGATTTTTTTGTAAGAACTTGCTACCTAAGCTTAGACATGGGGTGCATATTATCAATCTGAGTGTTATTCCAGTCAGCTACAAAACAAATCCAGTGACCTGGTTTTAGCTGTGCAAAAAGTCCAAACACACAACCCACTGACATCAGCTATCATCACAGTCATCAAAATGGTGGCCTATGTTGTTATAAAACATTAGGTCATATCTACCACTTGTGTTAAATCTAACTGTTATTCTGAATCTAACAGTTTTCAGTATTATCTATGGATCACAAGTATTAGATCAGCATGATTCTCTATTGGTTTCTGTCAGTTTGTTTTATTTTGCTATGTAGATCCCACTGCAATAAGACACAATCATTAATTTCTATCTGTCTTCTACAGAAACTCTCCACAATCTGAGAATGTAAATAAAGATTTGACCTTTGTAGCAGGATAGAGGAACTGCATTCGGGTGGTAGAACATCTCTATAATAAGAAGGTAGAAAGTTGTGGATGAAATTTGCAGCAACATAAATGCCCCTTAGGGAGTTTGAAAAAGGAGGAACTCTGACCTAATCTCTTGAAAACACCTTTGTGATATTTATAAATTTTATACAAGAATATTAATTAGTATGGTAATATATTGATATACATCTCACATAAGAATACCTCTTGAAATTTTAATCAATATATACAAAACAGGAGACTTTCATGTAAATTAGGCCTAAGGAATCAAGGAAATGAATTAAAGAAAAGTGGGAGATAAAGAAGCTTACAAGAAAAAGTTTAGTCTGCTTTCTTCAGAAACATGCCATCATCTTCTTAAGATAACCAAACACAGAATACTTATGTGTGATTACTTATCTCGAACTCTGATGCTCTGATCGACCACAAAAGTAAACAAAGCAAGTAACAGAATAGCAAGCATTTTCTTCACGCAAATATGTTACCTAGCTGCTCAAAATTTAATTATATAGGTATGTTCATCTTCTTTATAATGATAAAACACCACTGCAAACAATCTAAGAAACACTGTACCTTTTTGGTTTTCAAGTAGACATAACGCATGGATGTCTAGGGGCAATAAAAGTTTCAGTTTTTTAATGATGATGTTCACATTTGTTACATCTCAGTTCAGTGGAAAGATTCAGATTAAAACTACGGGACTATATTTTAATTATTTTCTGAGTGCAGAACATCACTGGAATTTCTCTTTCAAAAAAAAAACTCCACTGCAAGATATCAGTAACAGTTTGAATTTCATGCTTCTAAAATACTATTCAATCAAATAACTAAAAACTTGACATAGAATATGAAAATTAAACTTAATTAGTTCTGGATACGTAAGTTCTGCTGTGGCTTTCTGGTTACTTTTTGTACCCTCATTGAACTTTGCAAAACATCAAATATAGAGCCCATGACAAATTAATAACTGGTGGAAATACAGTGTATCTGAGAGCAACCTACTTTGACATTGTGAATAGGTTATTCACTGAACTAAACTTTTGCATTGACTTGGCTGGGCCTCCTTTGACTCAAGCGCTCATGATGTGTAATTATTTTTCTGTTCAATTCACGCTTGATTTAAGATGCCATCTGCTGCATTCATTCATACTTTATTTTGCTGCCATGGGTTGAAAGAGTGGAACATGATGAAAGTGTCATGTGGAACTATTTGATCATATTTAGGATAAAAGCCAGATCTCTTAAAATTTAGAAGCCATAGTTACAATACTCAGCTATAAGACCCTGGAAGCAGCATACTCAGGAAAAGAAGGATACTTACACTGACACGCTTCATGTCCAGCTGCTTCAGCTGTTGCATGTGCCTCAGGACTGTTTGTTTGTAGTTGGAATCCTGGCAGATTGGGTTCCCGTCCAGTGAAATCTCTGACAGACTGGTAGAGTCTGCCAAACACTGAACATCCTCAAAACTGGGGACACAGCAGAAATACCAAATGTATTTGTAATAAATTTCTGGTGAGGAACAGCATCTTATTGTATCAAAGACTATACTTTGGAATAAAAGCCTTTTTACCTTATGAATCGGTGCTACTTGTAATAACTAAAAAACTGGGTTGGGGGTCAACTATGCTGTTTACAGGTGCCATGAAAAAGAAAACCCTTGCAAAATCTTTTGCGAAATGTGTTGTGAAAACCAAATTTTAAAACAAAACAAAACAAAAATTGTACAAAGAACAGAAAGCCATGAAATGTCTAGGTGGTTGAGCAAGGATATACAGTCAACTCCGCTTAATCACCTTCCTCTTAATCGCCTTTTCCGCTTAATCGCCTCGTTTCCCAGGGAACCAAATTTTTTTCTATATAAAAGTCACCGGATTATCGCCTCTCACTCTGGATAATCAACCACTCTTCAGCACCCGTGAATTCAAAGATCAGCGGTTGAAGGATTACAGTTGACAAACAAATATGTCAGCAGACGATTTAACTGCGTGACGGATGGCAGACTGGTTGACTGAGTGAGAGGCTGCCACGCCAAAATAGGTGTGATAAGCCTTTTCTTCCCACCTCCCCCTTCCCTTGTCCCCTTCATCCCATGCTATGTATCATCGCCGTCACCCGTCCGATAATGCTAATGCACTGAAAGCCGTATAGTCTCCTCTACCCACGCCTTCCGTCTCAGCCAGACAAAGAATGTAAACATCATATTAGTGGATTTCGGCTAGATCAGAGAATGTGTCAGGTAGATGAACGGTTGATCTCGACCGTGCCATCCTACTCCTTATTATTTGTTTGACTACTATGAGGTGGCCAATGAGAGAGACCGCGAAGATCAAACATTTTGTGCGCTACAACACCATCAAACTTGAGTCTGTCCTGAGTCTGGCGACGAGAAGGCGTCAGTCCACGACATCAAACAATGAAATCAAAGAAATTTAACCCCATTACCAAAAATATGGCCTAAATTACCTTTTCTTTGCTTAATCGCGTCTCCGCTTAATCGCCCACTTTTTCCGTGATCCCAAGGAAGTTCCCAAATTCAGGAACTTTACAGTGGCAATGGTTAAAAATTAATACTCAAGTTAAAGAATGCTGCATGACTTTCCCAACACAAAATTTTAATCATTTTAAAAAAGCAAAAAAATGTGGCAACTAACTTGTCTTGCATCCCTCTTCCCCCCTTCGAAATGCACCACTCCTAAGCACATGCTCTATGCCATTCAAGAATAAAAAATTGGCACAAGAAATTCATCATATTAAACCAGAACTGCAAATCAAGAGAATAGGCCTATAACTGAATAACAGTTTCAGAAATGTGGTAACTTATTCCAAACTTGGAGAAAAGTGGTATGTTTCTGTGCACACAACTTCACCAGTATGCGTACCTCTGTTTTTGAGAGCAATAAGTTGGACAGCTTTATATAATGTATGCTGCATGATACATGTATCATCTACATGGTGGCCGTACTTTAAAGCACTGCATGCAGTTCTTGTTCCAATTACATGTGCACTTACAGTAAAATTACAGCCTTAACAAGAAAACTTTTTGTGCTGTTTTTTTTTCAGGCACAGAAACTCAATGAAACATCAATTCATTTCAGCTTACTTACTCTAACATGATAGTCTGAGAATATACAATAATGTCATTTTATAATGAACCCTAAAAAAGAAGGGCAAAATATCCCTCCTCACATGCAAATGGTTCTGAAACTTACACACATCTGGAGCTGGTTGAAATCTGACTGCGATATCGACGATAATGCCACATCCTTGACATACTCAACTTCAGTTCAGCGCCATATTGAACTGAGATTGTAAATTTATACTGTCATTTCACAAACTGGAGGTATTATAATAACCTCAACCCATGAGTGTACCATAAACCAACATTAATTAGTATCTACTCAGTCAGTTTTGAGATCTCACAGATTTTCACACAAGGATAAAAACAGCTCTCTTGTTTTCAAGCCCCAGAGAACTATGGCATTTTATGACCTCATAACTACAAAAATGATGTGAATATTATCATCAAAGAGATTTCTGTAATACTAAGTCCCTATTATATTCCTCTTTCTGTCTTCTATGTATACAATGTTATCTGCACTCTGATAAATTGTAGCACAGAACAGAGCTGGGTGTTGCAAGCTAACACCAGACACAAAAATGTTGATTGCTTCAATTCTGGTGACTGTTCCATGTGATTCCTATAGATCTTATTAAGAGCAGAACAACACTTAACACAAAACACAAAGAGAAACACAGCCTTAGGTGGGGGAAATTGGATATCCCACAATGAATATGTTATTAAGTCCTGATCCACGAGAATAAAGATTCATTATGCTGCGACTGTCCAGAGACCTAAAACAGCTTTTGTTCTAGAATCTGAACCCATGAGACATAAAATCTATCAAGGGCTTGGAGGAGGGCAGAAAGGTTATGTTGGTTTGAAGGGGTGGTGTGATATAAGCAACAACTGCCATGATTAAGAGAAAATGTATATGAATAGAAAGCTTACATTTGTCCTGACTTTTGGAGGTTGCTGGATTGAAGGTATGGGGGGGAGGGGNGGGGGGGGAAGAAGAGGGAAGATGGGTTTCAGAGGAGGAGGATAAAAATGGGTAGTAAATCATTTGCCTTTGCCAACATTCCACACCCAACCACTACTTCTACCACAAATCCTTAGCTAACATAAGCACTTGAGTGCTGTGGTATAAACAGAGAACCCAGACAGGTACCAGTGTCAGCTGAAGTCCTTACAATGCCCCCTCTCCCCCTAAATCAACAATGACTGCGATCTCCAACACAGATAAGGTGATAAAGAATAAACTTCACACTTGAGTGAACAAAGCCAGCTTGAGAACCTGATACATAATTCTGATACTGTACATAATTGGCTCTGGTGGTCCTGCTTCACCAAACATGTCAGTGGAAATACTTGTATTTGGAAAATCTTATTCACTTGATCCTGAATCTTAACTCGAAAAAAAAAAAAAAGAGCTTTATGTATTTTAGTCAGTTATGTTTCTTTTCCCCATTTAGTCATATGTTGTAAAACAAACAAACAAACCAAAAAAAAAAGAAAAGAAAAACTGTCAAGCACATTTTCATATGAGACTAACAGAGTCAGTTCCTCTATTTGTGTCTAAGGCTTACTTGAAGACAGATTTTTAAAAGAGTATCTGCTGTTGTATGGAAGAAGACCATGTGTCATTTAATTTTTTAACCAGTAATCACACTTTGCGGAAATATGATGTACAGAAGCCTCATCTTGAGATTTATGCATGGTAAATGAACCATGAGATAATGCTTCTCCACAAATTATTCCACCGGTGTTCTATTGTGGTTTAAAAGGAAAGTGTGTGCTCTAGATAAGCACCAATGGTCTTCTTTTTCATAAAATGACAGTTGTGCTAGTGTGCACTGACTATCACATGCACATAGTATAATTCACAATTTCACAGCTTCCATCACATGATCTGAAGTCTCCACAATCACAGCTATTGAATCCTTTAATTCTGAATTAAAGGAACATGCTCCATGGCAAGGCTTTCAGTCTTTGTAATCAAGTTGGTAAAGATGACACCCTAAACACATTTCTCATGATGCCACTGGTACACATATGAATCTCATTCAGTATTCAAAGACCACAATGAAAAGGCTTCAGCTTACTAAATAAATTATGTAAAGGAAGTATGATACTCTATGTTATGGTCATCATAGGAACGATAACACTACACCAAATGACCCATATCCTACTTTCCTGTTGCTACACTGCAAGGTATTAATTTTCCTGCTTAAGCTTGTTCCTTTAATTAGAGAACAGCAGACACACGACTACATACCACTCAGAGCAAAATCAAAAGGTGAAATAAAAGGTGAACGCCAGTGTAGGCAACTTCAACCTGCCACTATCTACCAGAGTTTAACCACAGAGAGACATGTTAATTCTCCCCATATCCCTCTGAGACAAATCAATGCTTGGGTGCAACAATCCTGTAACTCACATATCCAGTAATGGCACTTAAGGGAAACAGTGCAGCAAAGCCTTCAAATGAAATCCATCCAAATAAGTAATTTGATATTTCACTCAACTAAGCAAATATGCAGTCATCTGATACTTTGCTTTTCCCTAAGCAATGAAGCCAATATGCATTTAATAATAATTTTTATGAAGTCTTGGACTGCTGATAAAAGACCAGCTTAAAAACCAGTTATTTGAAGCATGTCTCAAAGAAATGTACCAAATCTGAATTAATTCAACATTTAGGACAAAGTTAACACCAGAAATAGACAGCCCATATTGAAAAGTGGGAACATTCTGACAGCCACTGATCCAGCTCTTAAAGGTAATTGAATTTTACATTTGAGCCCACATTCTTCCAAAGTAAGATAAGCCACGAGACAGAGAAATAGTTACTGTAAATAAACTTAAAGTGGTTTATCTGCTTCTCTTTCAGCTACTGAATGGCACTGTCAACATCTTGGTGTCAATATGAATTTACTGCTCTCCTTCATCATGCATAAAGTCAAGCCATGGAGATTTACAAGTAGGGGTTTAACACCACTAGATCACTGCTGTATCCCAGATTCACTGTTTCTCAAGTTGTTGCACAGCATTTTCTCATGTGGGAAATGCAAATCAGTGTGGTGTTGCAATCTCAGTTCATACAGGTGAAGTAAATTTTTTTTGGCTAGAAATTTCCAAAGAGCCAAATTCAATATTGGATGGCCCCTATCACCATCAAGCTTGATATCTCAGTTCCTTGTCTAGCAACATAAACCTCATTTTGACTGGCTGCAAAACATATGTATTTTGCATAGTGAAATGCTAATGGAAGATATGAATTACTGGAGAGAGAGGAAGACAGTGACATTGATTTACATTCAAAGCATACCATACAAAAAATTTACCATGGAATAATCACTAGTTGACAGCAACAATTGTAATGATTTAAATTTCAGTTCCCTGGACATTTCATATAAGGTACAGTATTTCATTTTATGTTTTCCAAGACTTTTTCAGGAGTTCTCAAGATTGTCTACTTTGCCAATATTTCTCTGCCTCAGTTTCACACTTTAATTCAAGGAGCTTTCCTTAAGTATAGGCCCTAGATGGAATGTCACAGAACTCTGCATTTCTGCTTAAGAAAGTTAACAACTGCTATGATGGAATATTAAAAGATTTCCCTACCTTGAAATCTCATTAAAGCTCAAAAACAGCCGTTGTAAATTTGGCAATGTGTCAATCTCAGTCTGTGGATGGAAGTCAGAGAACTGTTACCAAAAGAACATTACATACAAGTGCTATTCCTAGGGTAAATCTATCCCTACAACTCAGAACAGTCTAAGACTGTTCTAAAACCTATAAACTTCATCTAAACTGGCTAAGTCTGGATTGCTGAGCATATGCATAGAGACAATGAGAGAGAGAGCATAAGAAGAGAAATAGTGAGCAAAAACGCAAAAGTGAAAAGAATGAAAGAATAATGGTTAAACAAAAGAATTCTGAAGACAGATAAAGGAGGGCGAGGCAGATTACCAGAAAGGTTTGCAGGAAAGTGGACAATATACAGGACAATAGGGAATTAAAAGTCTGACATAAGATATATATCATGTAATATCTACAATATCTTTCAAATTTTCAGCATAGCAGTGTCCACCATTTATGATAATTTAAAATGGAGCTTTGGGTTAAAGTTGTCATTTGAACATGTTACAATTGTCTCAGTCCCTCACAGGCTCATCAGTACAATTACCAGGCAATGAAACACTGTTCCTGGGGTTAAGAGAAATGGAACAAAATATACACTCACCACTGTGCGTATTTTGTTGCGTCTTAGGTTAAGTTCAGCCAGTGAGTCAATTCCAGCCAACTGGTCTACATATGTGATGGCATTGCCTGCCAGATTTAGCACTCTCAGCTCAGAGAGATGGTTCAAGTTCTCAATCTTAGAAATCTGGAAAACAATTGACATGGACTTCAAACTCTCAACCTTAGAAATCTGTGAAATAATTTGACATGGACGTGAAGGAGGTTCAAGTTCTCAATCTTAGAAATCTGGGAAACAATTGATATGAACATAAAGCAGACACAGAATGAAGAGAGATAATATGTCAATGTGCTTTCATAAGGGCCTAGATCAGACTTAGACCAAAATGGAATAAGGGTACCATGGGACATATTACAACAATTAAAATGCACCAGTATTTTCCCTCCAACATTGCAATTGTAAAGCTACATACCATGTGTTTTTGCTTTGCTATTATAAAAGCTTTTTGGTATTTTTTTCATAACTGTGAAATATTACTTGGACCACTATGGAAGCACAATGATGATCAGTAGAAAGGTGAAATGATGTTTATGGAACAAAAATGGTCGTAACAAAGACAATGGCAACTTACTCTTTACACTGATATGTTTTGACCAAGCAATTTTTTTAATACCCTCTCTTAAACATAATCACAAACATACATCAATTTGTTATAGTGTATACATAGATTTCATTTTATGCATCTGCTACCAGTTTATGACTGAGTAATCGCTTACCTGATTCCCATGCAAATCCAGTACATCTAGCTTTAATAAGGAGTCCAAATTTTCTATCTTCTTTATCCTGTGGGATGGCAGGACAATACATATAGTATGACTTCTGTTCATAGCTCAACTATTTATATATTTAGTTATGTTCTCCTCACTCACACTTTATAACTTAATACATTAAATTATAGTGACTTTGAGTTTGTTCTCAAATTGCTTATCAACAAGATAAAACTTTCATGATGACAAGCTCATAACAAGACAATGCAAAAAGATAAAAGAAAAGTAATAGATGACCACAATATCTGTGACCATTAACAACAGCAATCATAATTATTAGTTCACAGTTCACTGCATAATGAGCTCTGCTGTTTACATGGGAAAATGACAAGAAACAGTCCTCATTCCTTTCAAAGTGGTTTGGGAATTTCTTCAAGTAAAAAAATTATAATATTGTTGAAATACTGTTATAAAAGCCTACCTCTGATTTTGGCCCAAAATGAATAAACCTGTCATGTCCATCCTGAGGTAGTGCCCTCTACTGACATGTAGGACAAAATCAGTTATGCCAACCCTCCGGAGTGAAAGCAAAGTTTCATAAAGTGAACTTATTTCACCTTGATCATACAGAGACATCTTTTCTAATTGCTCTCTAAACCAAAAGACAGGTCATTGTATTAGCACGGTTGTGTATCCAGCAGGAACAAACAAGCTTTACTTCCACTAACCTGTTCTTCCCCAACATTAAGACCCGCAAGGACTTGAGAGCAGACAGACCAGAAATCTCCTCAATGTGGTTGTCATAGAGGTCTAGGAAGATTAGGCGTTTCAAGGATGACAGATGCTGGATGCGAGAGATGAGGTTGTGTTGGTAGTTGAGCAGCCGAAGCTGCTCTTCTCCCTCTAACATTGGGCATACTGACAGTTTTCTCCTGTTGATTACAAATCATGGGCTATCTAATGAAGTACTTTGATTCCGGGTTTCAATTAAGGTCAAAAACAGGTTAACACACCAAACAACAAACAGAGGAGTGCTCTTTCTATTCCAATAAAACAGGTATGCTCTTCCGACAAGCCAAAAGATTTGTTGAAAAAATATCAAAATTTATTTTTCATAATTCCTTATGCAGATGCATATGTTTACTTAAAATTAAAGGGTGACTACTTTTGACAAACATAGTGCTGTCTGTAATGTTTATTCTCAAATTTTCCTTCCACACTACTGTATGTTCCTGGTTCTTACCTAAACCCTTTCTCTGCAAACTGCTAATAGCCTTTCCATCAATCTGACACACTTTTTCACCATTCTTTCATTCTTTTAGCATCTGCATATCCACTCTCCTGCTCTTTTGTTTACTTTCCTTTTATTCTCTTTACTTTCCCATATTCTCTCTCTACATCTACTCACCTATCCAAATTCAGCCTATCTGGATTAGAGGCTCTTTCATCAGGAGTTCTGTACACGATTGGGACACCTGGAGCTGATGGACTCTCTGCAAAGATGACTCTGTCTCCTGATAAATGCACATTGAAAGAAACAGTAGAGCATACCCTTCTTAAAACAGATCTAAACCATACAACTCAAAATGAACTTTACGCTCTACGAAAGACTGTTATTTATCAAGGAGCTTTTACACATGGAGGTTTTATTCTAAAACTGCAGCAATTGACAACTTTCTTTTGAGAGGTGCCATTTACAAAGAGGTATGAATTTTGAAGGCATTAACCACAATGGTGACAGAATTACATCAAGCAGCCAGACCTACAAAAGTCTGAAAGGCATCACTGTTGACATCCATTTTCAATAACTGCCTGAGAAGGAGTAGGTATTAACAATACACTTACAGTCCTCCAGCTAAGATTTATGAGGTACCACACTTTTGGCTGAATCAATAGTTTGATACAGCCTTGAAGAAAAAAAAACCTTTACTTTTGTGTGTATTTGTATGGGTGGGAAATACCCAAGCATTTAAATTTATGAAAACAGTAGAGAAAAATTATACGAAGCATGAAGGAAACACAATGCATCCAAGCATAATTTTACTCTTTGCGGTGCGTTGCAGTATCTTGTTAATAAAAGTCACCAACAGATAAAATTCTACAAATGAATCAATGGGAAGTTAAAGCTGAAAAATGATAAAAGAAAAATAATAAAAAAGATAATATTGGATAAATGATACATGTATAATGTAAAGTTTGCCTTGAAAAATATGAAGATATAAGCACCATGTATTGTTGTAGTAGCGATAGTAAAAATAAGGAAGCATAGCTTATGTATGGCTTATGTTGTACTATATGGACAATTTCTTTTTTTTTTGTAAATTTTATACACAAACAAACAACAGATAGTCAGATTTGATTTTGAATGCCTGAACTGACAGTTCATACATTTATACTTCTCAGAAACAACAGGGTTCAGGTCTGATTGACATCTTGGACATGTCATAGTAGCTATAGGATGATCTACAGTGACATTATTTAAAGATCTCCCTACTTATTCACATACCCCTCTGACAAAATGGTGGGCAGACTGATCAGTCTGTTTTATTCCTAGTTACTGTTCTGAGAAAATTGTTGGCACCCTAGTTCAACCTGTTTTTTTGTACAGTTTTTAGAACAAAAGCAGAAATACAATGACAATATACCAGGCAAGAAAGGAGCATTTTTGTGAGGTTTGGGCGTGCCATGGCCATGTGCACTCCCCAAGCGGGTGTCACGAATCGGACCTCTGATCTCATCTTCCTCCAGGGATGGTGTTGATGGCCCAAGGTCATGGCCAAATGCTGTGGGTGGAGCTACTGCTTTCTTACTGCTGCGGTAATGGATGGGGATTTTCTCTGGTAGCGAGAAAGAAATAAGAACTTGCAAGAAAACCAGGCAAACTATCAGGGGACCCAAAAACACATGGTAGATTGCTTGGAGATGTTTACAGATAAATGAAAGGTTAACATAAAATAATATTTAATTATTAATAACGAAAGTTATGAATGCAAAACTACACATCACAAAAGCTGGCACATTCAATTTCATAATATTAACCTAACCTCAGTCTAATCTGAGGGAAAAAGCACACTTTGTTATCCTTAAGAGTTTATCAATAATGCCATGTAAATGTGATGCTCATGTGGGTTTGAAATTGAAGTTCAATGCTCTGATAAATAATCACTGGATCACTGGTGCTTATCATTTGCAGTCTTCATTGGACTTAGGGGAAACATAATGCTCAACTGAAAATTAAGCCATGAAACCTACATAAACTAGGTGAGCCTCCAATTCCTGGAATTGATTGAACTGATTAATTTTTCTCACATGACTACAGAAGCAAAAAGTACAATGTACATTAGTTACTGGGAAATATGTAAAAGAATATAATAATGCAAAGCATGCAATATAGAAAGAGGTCAGTCATTATGTCTTTGCGTCAGTCACTCCATGCACTTAACTAAAGCTTTCTCTTGATCTCTTTTCCTTTAACACTTGATTATATTATTAGTGTCACCTTGGAGCAATTTCCCTGTATCTATTTCTGGTTTGTCTATGTCTGGTTTCTATTTCTATGTCTATGTTAATTGCAGGTAGGGTTGGGTAAGCCCACCAAAAAAGTCAGTTCAGATCAGGTTCAGTTCACTTAGGAGAAAAAGCTCTAAGATCAGTTCTATGACAACTGAGTAGTTTTCAGACCAGTTCAGTTCTCTTTAGTTTAAAAATCGACATTCAGCTCTGGTTTTCGAGGGAGATGTGAACTGAACTTAAATTTAGGCAGAAAATGAAAATTCAGATTAAACATCCAAAATAGCCACAGTTCAGAGTCAGATCAGTTCGTTTAAAATAGCCATTAAACTCGGATCAAGTTCACACTTAATTTAATGAACTGCGTTCATATGATCTCAGTTCTGCCCAATCCTGGTTACAAGTTTACAGCAGTGAGGTGACGATATGTAACTACTGATGCCATGTATTTTTTAGTCTGCCTACGTTTTTCGCTGAGGCTAAATCTTCTGCCTCTTTTTGTTTTTCTTTCATTCACTCACTCATTCTACCTATGTATATTACTCTCTCAATCTAAACCTACCCCCAGCCAATGAAGCAGGAGATTGGGCTATATACGGATACATTCCACATGACAGGAGAAAGCTGCATCATCAATATTTACTATCCAATATCCATGCATAAATCCATGTAGAAATCTCTCACATTATCCTGTTCCTCTCACGATTTGCTGAGCAATGAAACTGGAACTGGGCTGTTCTTAGCAACGTCCATGACGGTCAGCTAACACTTGACATAAATCGCATTATCACTTGGCATGCCGCATGCCACATTATCACTGACATGACATATCATTCTGTTGCTTGACATATAAGATTTCTGCTGTTCAAATTTCACACCGGCATAAATATGTAGCTAGAATTACGATACAGTATTTATCACGAAATTAAACTACAACCTCCTACATGCTTGTAAAATCCTCCGATATGCTTGTAAAATTCACGAACTCACAGGAGTTGAAATCAAAACTTTGATGTAGCTACTGCTAGGCAATCAACCACGACACTGTAGCTAAACTGTTTACTTTTGCGCCATAAATCCTGGTGTGTAATAAAAACATCTCATAACATTAGCTCTCATAAAGCAGACATAATGCTCATTAGATCAATAATATCAAACGTGGAAAGATTTATCACTCATTGAATATCCCCATAAATTTATTTCACCCGCGTACATACACACACACAAAAAAAAAAATTCCACAGGCAACTACTTTATCTGCTGCTATTTCAAGAACTTGGCAAAAACCACAGTCTAGAGAAATCAATGCTGTTATCAGTGTCCTTTCCCTAAGGTAAGGACTTAAGACGTAAGCGTCACAGCATTGCTGATACGGCAAGTCAGAGCCAAACAGGGTGGGAAGGTGAAAAGCTAATAGAAGGTTTTGGCCACAATATCATCGAGATAATTTTATCAAAGAACAGGTGCGACAAATTAAAGGAAAGGACACCGTGAGGGAAGAGGTGGAAAAAAATGGTTAAGAAGGGGGACGGGGGCAGAGAGAAAGAGACAGAAAACAAGAGAGAGAGAGAGAGAGAGAGAGAGAGAGAGAAAGAGAGAGAGAGAGAGAGAGAGAGAGAGAGAGAGTGAGAGAGAGAGATAGAGAGAGAGAGAGAGATACATAATGTGCAGTAGAAGAAAGGGAGATCAGAAACCAAGTGGTTCTAGTGCGAGTCTGACTATCAAAAATCATGACTGAATGTGAGATCGATTGTGAAGTAAGGTAAGTAAAATAAAGGATCAACGAAACAAAGCATTAATTTTGTTGAATAGTGACTAAAGAATGAAAGAATTTTTATTTTTAAAATTGAGAAAATAGGAAAGTTCAATAGTAAGCGATAGGAAAAAACATGGCCTAGCAGTAGTACTTCATCACAACAATAGCAGTTCTATATGGACACTCCAGCACAAAGTGGCACCATAAGTTTCTAAGGACGCCAAGAGCTTGACGGGACAGTTTGCCCCTGAGGAGATTGCGCACCATGTCCATTAGATCCCCGAGATAAAAGCGACATTTCCCTATTACCTGCGGGATCTGCCGGATCGAACCACTAATAGAATCAATCAAATCAATGCGGCGGTCAATGCCTGTCCTCTTGTCTCCGTGCAGGTTTTGCAAAGACACACGAGGATTAGAACCCATGCCTCAGGCTGAAGTGGCTCTTCCTTTTCCTCTCGTCCTACCTCGTTCTCTCTCTTCGTAACCCTATCCCTCCTCCCCTTCGTAGTCCTGCCCCTCTTGTCTCTCCCCCTCTCTCCTTTCTAGTGCTTTCTTGCCTCCTCCAAATCTCTCTTCGGTGTACTCATAGTATAGATAAGACAGGAGGAGGGCAAAACGAGAGGAGCTGCCCTGATAAAAATTGTGTGCACCGTGGGCAGCCCTGCCCTCTTACCATGCATCAGCTTCCTCATGACTGATCCCTTAGTGTGTAATCTCTGCACATAACTGTCGTTCTTACAACCCATACATCCATTCGGGATGACTAAATCATGTATTTCATCTGTATCTCTTGCTCTTCTCTTCCTCCCACCCCCATCCTCAATTCTTTTGGATCCACCTTGTAGGGCGTGTAACATGGGTCGCAAAAAAAAGTTTATTTGTTTCACAGTCAAATAACTCCAAGGGTTAAAATGAAACTGGGTTAGAAATTTTAAGCACACTAATATACAGATATAATCTATGCTTGTGGCAAATTTCATTAATCTATGCGCTATAATTTTGTAACAGCAATCCCCCCCCCCCCNCCTCAAAAAAAGTCAAAATTATATGACGTGTCTGGGTCAAACGCACACTAGACATGCCATGTTAGACATGTGTTTTTCTCTTTTCTCCAGCTGTTACATAACATACAATTCCCATCTTCTCATTACATCTAAAAAAACTGGTACTGTTCTTGCCATGCCATATGAGAGAATCCGCATAGTTGCCCACTATCTATTAACTGTTCAGCGCAAGGTTTTCTCCTTTCTTTTCGCCTCAAGCATGATGAAATCGCATGAATTCATCATGTATCAACATTTACTCATCCCAAAATCGGTACAATGGGCTGGACGGCACTACAATCTTTAACCATCACGCCATTCACGAACCAAGAAGATGTTACAGCACAATAGCTTAAAAAAAAAAGTCTCCACTCCATTCCGAAATCGGACGCGGAGTCATTGCCTATTGCCGAGGTGCCACTGCCCATTGTCAAAAGCCAAACTATTAATCCGTTCCAAAATCACTGCCTGACTGCGAAGTCCCTTTCTCCATTCATGAATCACAAATATGAAAGGATATAGGCGCTAATAACTGTTATAATGTGTTCCCATTCCAGAATCTACTACAGTACATAACACTGCTGCCGGAAGACATTATGTCTCATTATGCCACCGACCGGCTGCTGGAAACAATATGGATTTCCTTATGTGCGATAGTGGACAAGGTCGCCGGAACACAGTCCCTTCCCATTCCTTTTGTTATTATTCGCCATTAATCGTTCTCATTAAAACTGCTGTTAATTTGTTTCATTTAAATCACGGAACAATAAAGGACCTAAGCTGAAGAGGATTATCCCTGTCGAGCTAGCAGTAGCACGTTCAAGGCGATTACGCGTGGGAGATTTGGAGGTCAAGGGATCGGTTGGGATCAAATTAAGTGCGCCTTCAGTCCAAAATACTGTCAATGTACTGTCAGTGTGTTTAAGCTGAGCACTGCTTTGGGCATGCAAGAAGGATCCGAGCGGAAGCCTATCATTTCCAATGCGGTCAACGAAGCACTATCATACGAAATAAGAGATGTCAATATATAGGGTAGAGATTTTAGCAGGAATAACCCGATGCAACACATGATCATGGCTGGTCACTGGCCTTGCTTCTCTAATCTAATACTATTGTTACTTCACTAACTTGACAGGAAATCAGTGAACTAAGTATAATCTACTGATATTCTCACTCTACTCGTGACAGACGAGTAGACTTCTTGCGCTCAGATGACTTCCTCTACTCCGTTGAAAGAATGGGCCATAGCTGAGATTTTCTGATGTCAGGACCTGCCGAAAAGTAGAAGAATAGCAGCTGACCGTTATGCGCAAGGGACGAGCCGAAAAGTAGGAGAACAGTGGCTGACCGTTACGCGCAAAGACAAACGAAAAAGTAGAAGAATAGTGGGTGACCGTTATGCGCAAGGGACGAACAAAAAAAAAAGAGATAGTAGCTGACCATTATGCGCAAGGGACGAGCCGAAAGGAGAAGAATAGCGGCTTACCGTTGTCTGCAAAGGACGAACTAAGAAGGAGAAGAATAGCGGCTGACCGTTATGCTCAAAGGACAAACTAAGAAGGAGAGGAAAAGAGGCTGACCGTTATGCGCAAGGGACGAACCAAAATGTAGATTTGTGGCTGACCGTAATGCGCAAAGGACGAACTAAGAAGGAAAGGAATAGTGGCTGACCGTTATGCGCAGTCTGCGTGTGGAGAACGTTACCGAAATGTTATGTTGATGGGTTAGGGGTCGAGAGAAGGCATGGAATCAATCTCCGCTGTGGTCGTATTCTGAATGCAATCGACATTCACATTTCCGGAGTCCATCCGTCTGTAAAATGGGCACCTCAGGTACAAGGTTATTGGTAGAAAAAAAGTAATTACTGTTGTTCAACACCCGTAAAATGGCGGCGGAACAGTATCCTCCCTAGGCAAGTGAAAAGGTTTTAGTTCGTTATAATAAATATAGCCTGCTGGAGCAGGCCCTAATAATAATAATGAGATATCGCGTGAGCGGAAATTGCCTGGCTATGATATTTAAACACAACATTATTATCACTATATGTGAACAGTCGCTGGTATTCACGCACAGTGATGACAAAGAGAGCAATAAGTTTTGGTGTTTTGTTTTTTTTTTAATATATTTTCTTGTGACGTGTTGATCATATGAAGATGACTACGGCAGTAATAATAATGACAATGACAATTTTGGATTTCAAAGCCGTAGAGACAAGAGATAGGCAATAATAAGAAAGGCCACACTAACATGATTCCAAATTTTTCATGCTAAAAGCATGCCCACACATGCAACGTACAACATGACAACATGTCAGAATTCCATACGACAGACCACCACGTTTCAGTTCTTTACTACATCAACAAGTAACCGCATACAAGAAAGCACTGATTACAAGGGTTAAGCATGCATGCTGTACTCTTCACTGTGGTTTGAAGTGAATACTTTGATGTGACTATGTGATGCAAATCTGACACACCATCATGAAAATCTGCTACAGAGTAAATTGCTAAATTCTCCTCAGTTGATCTAGGTACATCTACTGAATGAAATCAGTGCAGCGTTTCCGACTACTTTGGTAATATTTGGTCATAACTAATGCACCATTTTGCATTTGGCGCACAATCTTCCGTATCAGATCCAAAGAATGCTGCACCACACTTGCACATCAAGGGATGTTCAAGCCAAAATGACTTTAATTTTTTTTTTCGTCAATTTGCATTGTAAATGCCTTGGTGTGCAATTCTGCTGCAGCTCTCTTTGAATTTTACATGGAAGAATGCACGCCAACGTACAAAATGGTGCATTAATTATGGTGATATACTACCCTAGACAACCTGACCATGAGGATGCGCTGCTTAGACCTCCATCAGATAAAGGCCTTGTTTTCAGTTCTCAGTCTGCTGCATTCTGGTACTTCTCATGAACATATACGATGTTGCGATTAAAAGGAGTTGCCATAATTTTATGAATGTAAAAACACGAAACTCAGCTATCTGGATAATCCTAGAAATGTGGTACAGTATTCTGTTTTACAAATTTAGTTACAGTTACCCACTGGTTTGAGAAAACCGATCAAAATTAAGCGGAGTCAATCTATTTAATTTTCTATGCTGTATAAACTGTGCAGTCCAACTTAAACTAAAGACATCATCTGTTTTCCTACCCACTGACTTGTGCCGGAGCAGGTGAATCCATCCTAAATACAAATCAACCAAAGGATCTGTTTATCTTTAAAATGCGTCCAGATAATGAAAGCTAAGTCCCACTCTCACTCAGTCCCATGATGTTCTCTAGCTTACAGTGATCCCATTATACAACCAACGGGATGCATCACCATACTAAAGAGAAAACTATTTCATAGTGCAAGTAAAAAAAAAAATGTCTCTCCACATCGAAGTACGTTCGTCACATTCTCGGACTGAAGATTTTCTTTTGATAATGCGGTTCTCTTTTGTTTTAAATCCATCTTTTAATGTGTATAAACCTCATTGGGCCACTCCATTTACACATTTACAGAGGTCCATTTATTTGACATTAACTGTGAAAGCTGTTTACGTGAATATGACTAGTGCAATCAATCTTAATCATAAGAAATTACTGGCTTCGTGAAAAGTGGGCACTACAGTGGGTGAAAATTACCTTACAGTAATGAGATAATAATGTAAAACATGACAACAGCCATGCTTGAGTTTGCAAAGCAAACAGAGGCGAGGAAAACTGATAAATAAAGGGCTAAAGTAAGAGGGTGGGTGCTGATTTTAGCTCTTCCATTGCCCTTGAAGCATGCACAATCACAAAAGGACACGAGACAGAGGACATAATGCGAACATGAACAAACAGAAAATGGATGTCAATGAAGGTGTGTAACAGTGCTGTCGTGCAGCATACCAAAATCAAACTGGACCTGGTGCAACACGCCTGCAAGTGAATGTAACAAACTGAATCACCAGCTCTTGAACATATTTTTGTGACTGTCACTGTAGAGTTGGTCAGGGAACAGACAGATAGAAAGACAGATAAAGAGTGGAGGGAAAGAAAGAGATGATGACTGGAGACAAAATGGTGAGGTGCAACCAAAGTGTGACTTGGTGTCTTTCATATTAAATGCTACAAATACCTGTGCCACCACATTGTACTGCTACAAATACCTGTGCCACCACATTGTACTGCTGACACCAAAAAAGGTTTTGGTACAGAAAATCCGTACAGCCTATACCAGTTACATAAAAATTTTCTGTTATATTAATGGCCACTATTGCTATTAGGAACCTTTGTCTCACTGAGAAAATCATTGCTGCTTGTAGCAGCCACACTGGGGCTTCAGTAGGAGACTTCCCGCTTATACTAATTCTCACACACATGAATAGAGACACATGCTTACTGCCGAGATGCTGCATTTTAATCTTTGGTTTTCAGAGAAAATGAAATAAATTTATACTGTATAAGTAAGATAAGTTCCCTCTCCTGAGATCTTAAAGAAGAAGATGTGATTCCACTTGTCTAATTACCTCTAATCCCCCTGTGTCAGTTTACATCTTCATCTGTTCCTCTTATATCATGAAATGATTAATTGGAGACGGATTTTATCTGAAATATCAATAGTCCTCTTCAAACTGTTATCATGGTGGTAAAATAGCATTATTCTTGCTATGACTTAAACAATGATCACTCTGCCTGGAGCCAGAATTAAAATATGCTTTGCAGAAGAGATAATGAAGCAGTTCTGCATCAGTAGAAGGTCAACAAACACAGATCTCACACATCAAGATTAAGATCTTAATTGCCAGCTTCAAAAAATTTTAGATGCAAAGTCTAAGCCACGACAATGCAGCGGGATTCAAATGCTAACAATGTCTACTGCAAAGTCTTCCAGTTGGTTATCCTAATGGCAATACTAATACTAGCTGTACATATTGGCACTGTGTGATCTCAAATATTCATCTCCAAAATGCCTCTTTATCTCCCCTCTAAAAAGTGGAACTACTGAACAATGCTCTGAACTGTCTCCACCTCTTAAAGCTCGTATTCTGATACTTCATTCATCTTTTCTTTTTTTTTTCATTTCTCAATTGCATGCTCTCTGTTTCTATCACTTTTGCTGGCACATTCTATAGGCTCAACCTTTTGTTTTTTCCCTAATACTTAACAGAGGTCACCAGAATCCACCGCTGTATTAGAAGCCAACTTAAGGAATGGCCTTTGCAGGCTACCTGCAATCCAAACACTGCAGGTTAGACCAAACAAATCCTGACAATTTCATTACTAAGCTTTCACTGTTCAATCCAAGCCCCTGCTTACTGTCTACCTCACTTTTAAGTAATGTTTGTGCCAGCAAACATACTGGTGGGATAGTGAATGTTTGGGGGCTTGGAAAAGAAGCTTTGTCACAAGTAACATCAGCAAAAATAAGGCAACACGAAAGTTCAAGGTCAGCAGTGCTGGCAGTGAATTGTGACACATTAAGTTGCCAAGCCTTTATCGCTCATCTAGCATTCACATTCTTACCGTAAGTTTCTACGACGGGCCGAGTGTTTACTAAGGGGGAATAATAAAGTAAGTTCAGCATGAAGAGTGAAGTACAGTCACAGTTAGTTCCCATTTACTAAAACTACAAAGCCTGTTAACAGCTTGTGATGTTTCTTGTTCTGTGTCTCATTTAAGATCATCATCATCTTGCTTTAGAGACACTGACCAAATGAAAAATGCACAAATAGCTAGTTATAGTTTGGACATGTAATTCCAAAAGCCTCAGACAAGGATTTCAGCATGCTAGAAAGTACTAAAAATATAACAAAACAAATGTATCCATTTGAAAAATATTGTGAAAGTGATCTGACAGAAGTATCTTGATTAGACCATAATGCCACAGATGAAATTTTACTGGCCCCAGTTCTCAGCCTTATATGTATGTAGTTTGAATTGAGGCAAACTTCATCAGATTGTCAACCTGGGTAAATAGCCAACCACTCATGTAGCCACATTCTTAGTCACTCAATAAATACTTGGAGGTAATAAATACAGTCCTAGCTCAACATTACCAACAGCCATAAAATTTAAATCTCAGTGGACAATAAAATTGCATTGAGCAGCAACAAAGCATATCCATTAAGATGAAAACAGAAGTCTTTCACTTAACATTTTACAGGGATCTGGATTTCTTGGCTGGTAAATGGAAAGATGTTGAAAAGGCCCTTTTACAAATGAGATGTAATACATAAGAGAAGTTTCATCGTTGGATTGACTATACAAAGACAATTCCTATAGTCATACAACACAAATATGTAATTTCAAATCCTATACATAGACTACATGTAGCACATGGCTATAACTCCTATATGTCCAGGTCAGAGTGTGCTTTGACCAAAACTGTGTCCTCTTAGTCTTATTGTATGGCTTGATGGTAACAAATCACAAGTGATTCCTGGAAGAAGCTGAGCCTGAATGAATGGAACAATTTATAGCCAGGAATTTTCATGCACTAAAACTCATCCAAGGGAACATCAATTCTGTTAAGCATATATATAGATATATGATGCACTGTCACACATTAAATCACAATGTGAGTCATGATATCTTTATAAAAAACAGCATTGTACAGATATTAGGTATTACAGTTTGAAGCATCATGAGAAAGTTACTTTGTGTTAAAACTACCAAGCAGCTACTGTGTATTTATAGCAGTAAATACACATTATTACACATTATGATATTTAATACAAAGAAAATATACATCAACTACCTGCGAAATTGTTGAGCTGAAAATCATTCACTTGTTGATTAGGAAATCTCTTCATTGCTTTGCTGTCAGGGATCTGTGTGCTTCGAAATACTACAGTTTCTCCTGGAGCCTGCTCATTGCTTTTCTGAAAAACATACAAATTTTATTAGCGTTGTGCATAATATAAATATGCCATTCACCAAAATTTCCAATGTGGCAGTTTAATTTTTGTTGTCAGCTATCTTTCAGCCTTCTTGGAATGGGCATACTTATATTAAATGCTTATTATAACTTTTCCCAAGGCTTATTTCCCCAAAATTTTAAGCTTTCAGTAGAGAGACTGCTGCCACAGCCAGGAATTTTGGATTTTCTATACAGCTGCACATCTCACCTATACCAACTCTTACTTTGGCTGAATATATCGATTACTAAATGACATCACAAATATGAGTCCCAGTAAAACTACACATTAAATATCAACATGGTGATGGGTAATTAACACATCTCTTAGTAAATTACTCAAAATACATAAATAATGGTGCTTCCAAATGAAAATGAATAAAACTGCATTAGTGTCACATAACCTCACACTACCTCACTTTGAATGTGATTAATTTTTAGTTTGTGAAAGCGGGATGCTGCAAATCACAGAAGTTCTTCCTATGCTGGAAGTTTCTCCTTTGTAAAATGAATTAAAACATTTTCTATCCTTACCACTTGTGTGTCTGAAACTCTAAACTTCGTCCTGTTGTACATCTCGAAGGACATACCAACGCATTGTGTTAGCTTGTCTTTAGCAGTTGAAAGTCTGAACAAAGACCATAAGAAAAATAAATAATGACTCAGTCATGTAGGAGGTATATGTTATAATTACACTCATTTTCTGGCAATGTCTGGAGAGCTTCCCTTAAAAACCACAGATCACAGAACTATTAATAGAATAAAAGATATTTTATATTAATTAAAGATTTTAATAGGGGAAGATCTCCTGTATGACATTTAAGATGTTTGATTACCTTCACAGACAGTCCAATCAATGCACATTCTTAAAATACTTTTGCATGGAATCCATTTTTCTCACACTAAGCTTGGTATTTTTGGAGTCACACAGAAAATTTAGGTGGTGCTCAACATTGTATTTTGAATAAGGGATGCTTCCTGTAAGATGTAATAGAACAGACTGGAGTGCCTGCTCTTAATGTAACATGTTCAATGCACATTCATCATTGATTTGAGTAAGTGCCATTCTTTTTTTTCTGGTTGGTTGGGGAACTTAACATTTAGACCATATTGTTATATGGTTAGCTTCTTCTGTGACACTGAAGACAAAAAAGAGTGTTGAGCAATGTGGGCAGTTTTGGAATAGATAAATCTTCCTATATAATTACAATACAGATGACTGGCATGCCCACTCATAAAATGTAAAGTCCTGAATAAGTGATCCAGACTGATATGAGTTGAACTGTTGTTCTTTTTTTTTTTGTTTCTGGAGTACATGAAACTGAACTACCTTTTTAGCATTTGATCAATATTATTCCTTAAAAGACTACACTATTATTTTGCAGATACTCAGTGATGACTAACTTCAAAAATCTGCTTTTTGTGGTAAATTTTGTAATCTATACAGGCCAGGTCCAAATCAGTCATAACTTTTTTTTTGCTAACATGTAAATAATATCATAACCTGGTCTCATATTCTTTCTATATAATGGAAAAAATACTTTGACCATATGTTAATCACAACTACAGAAACTGGGTGTATGACTATTTGAACTGTTGACTGTATGAGACAGTGTCAAAAAATGACTAGGTTACCTCATGCTTAATTTGTTTAAACTGTCAGTCAGATTACATGCGGCCACGGAATTTTTAAATATTCATATTGCACAGTCAACTGTCCAAGTTTGACAACATAATGTTTCATTCAAACTGCATATATGCCTTGTCTATGCTAACTGGCAAATGAAGCTTCAAGAACAATGTGAAAATCTAATACATTGAAGAGAAACTTCATGATATTAACCATAAAACCAGCAAGTTACCGTAAATGTTTACATGAGGTATGCAATGGGCAGCATGTTAAAAAGAACATGAATAATGGAACGCCCTATACAAGTTAGATTTTTTTAAAGTTTGAATGTCCATATTTGCAGTTTCTCTCTCTGTCTCTTCTTCTCTTGAATTACATGGACAGAGTTAGAGAATGCAAGTTCACCTGACACCTGCTTACTTAGGATGACTGACATCCATAGTTTACATAATGGGTGTCAAGGGTGCAAATGTTCGCCATATTACATTTCATAAAAGCTTGATGGCATTCTGATTACTGAAATATCACATTATTATTTCAAATCAATCAGTGTTCAAGTCACAGTACGCCACATTGACAAAACACTGAAGGCTGAAGGCAAATGACTGTCTAGTCTTCTTTATCTACGGTTGTGCAACAGAGAGCAGCCATATCGCAAGATTTTCCTGCCTGGTACTTGAGTTTAAGGACAGGTTAGAGGAAAAAAGCACATCTGTGACAGCCCTGAGAGATGATTATCCCTTGTAAAGGGAGTATGGAATCATTTATCACTGATTTGCAACTCCTTTTATAGTGAGCTTCAAATTTTTCACATGTTGGTGGCAATTGGGAAAGCCGAAAAGCCCTACTAGTCTAGCTAGTTTGAAACTCATGCAACTGTCTCACAGTTTAGAAAAATAGAACTCTTCAAGATAAAATTATAAGATATCAGATACTGGGTCACACTGTAAGGACCTTGGGTGAACAGCAGGTGCCTAGTGCTACTAGTGTTGTTACCTTGGAAGTCTCTCATGTGCACTTTCTGTTTTCTTTTCCTGTCCCTAGGCTAGACTAACCCTAGCCTAGACACCAAGCATTAGGTGAGAAAGTCCCAGCCTTGGAAGCTTGACATTTAATCTCTGCGGGTATGCCAATGCACTCTTCCTTTCAGACTCTCTGCATTCATTAAATTATTTTGTGCCGCAAAGAAAAATTACAGAGGCGCCAAAAACTCACACTCGGTTTGTTTAGAACTCAGGAATCCGCCATGTTGAAACCTGGGAAGCTATTATCGAGTTTGCGCAGTGAGCTTGCGGAAGTACTTTTCATCAATACAAAATAAGGCGTTTCAAAAATAGCTACAGAACAATTATAAGAAATTACAACCCTTTTTGCGCACCTCCGGGGGGTAACACTGTTTGGCATCGCTATAAACCTCTCTGCCATTTCCAGACATAAATTCGACAGTAACTTCGAAAATTTACTCAATGGTGACTAATGTAGTAGATTTAGCCGTAGATCTTGGCAAACCGTAGAAATGTGAGTTATATAGCAAGGCTGAGACAATCAAATAGAGCCCACCGCTACATCATGCACCAATCAGCTAATGTAAACTAGGCTACCTGTTTCCATAGAGTATTTTCGGTATTTTAAAGCATCACAGATTTTGCAGCTCATTGTATTATCCTAGCCTTTTTGCATGCCTAGGACAAAATCTTAGAGTCTTTCTGTGCTGTAGTAAAGATTACGGGAAACTTTAATGGGATGCTTTCTTTTGTCGAACCTTATCCCAAGCCCTCAATAGGAAAAGTCTAAGGGCAAGTAACTTCATTAAGTTTTCCAAAACTGATGTCGAATTTCTTTTTTAAAAATCCACTGACAGAAAACAACATACTTAAATCTGACTCTTCGTAGCCTTCTGTTGTAAACAAAATGTACTGTCAACACGGAATAATATATAAATTATTTAAAGTGTACTGAATATTTTTAAATGTAGCACTTGAAGACGAGCTGAAAAACGAAGTCAACTGAACAAGGTGTAGTATTGTAGCGGTTCTCAGAGGCAGAGAAGGTCAAATGTAAGGGGGAAAAATGCAGCGAGAGCTTATCTCAGTGTATAAGTCACTAGCAAAGAATAGGCCTAATGTCCTCCTCTTGCACTGATGCAATCGTGGATTCGCCTCCTCACTGACAACATCAGGACCTTTATGGCTCTTGTCCCTAGTGCCTTCGTGAAACAGCAGCGAATTAAACTAACAGACTGGCCAACATGGAACCTATCGAGGATTTTTAGGATTAACACCCCCCCCCCCAAAAAAAAAGAACAAAAATTAGTCCTCATATCAGCAGACTGAGTGATATGATAAATGCTCAACAAATGGATGCAGCTTTGCAACAAGAATCGGCAAGATTCTGCAGGCATTCATTACAAGAACAAAAAAATCACTCGGTCAGTGGTCGTTGACGTGACGCATGCAGGATTGTATAATGCTAAAAGTGGTGTATAAATCAAGATACCCGCTCGTTGCATATTTCTTTTTCATTTGACCCCTTTTACATTTGAGACCTGCTACATAACAGACTATGTTCAGCTGACTTTAGTTTGTTTTTTTTTTTTTTCTGAATGTTGAGAAAAGATTCATTTCATAATATAGGTCTAAAGGTAGGAAGTATTCAGTAAATATGTATAAAGATCATCGTCGATTGTGTATGTCAAAATAATTTTAAATCTTTTACAGTGAACAGAAAAGAGAGTTATCCCCAGAACTGACCCCATGTAACCTGATTTCCGGAGATGCCACCAAAGAAGGGTAAAGGGGGAAAGAAGAGAGAAAAGGCGAAACCCCCGCCACCTCCGAAACTTTACTGGTAAGTGAAACTCCTATTCTTTCCATTTTTTGTTTCAACGCCTAATCTATTATCATACTTTTGTTTGTTTCTCATTTTAGGCAAAACAAAAATCCAGTGACGAATTTAGGCATTGGCTTAATGGATACGTGCCCACGTCCCCGGGCTTGTTGGGGGCCCCACGCTGGAGAACAACGAAATTTTGTATAAAGAGAAAATGAGGGGAGGAGAGAGAGCAACGGAGAGAGAGAGAGAGAGAGGGAGAGAGAGAGAGAGAGGGGGGGAGAGGGAGAGAGGAGAGAAAACAGGGAAAGGGATAAACGTTCACCTGCTGCTATGTCAGTGATGTGAAAACTGAAAGGGGGTCCCGCACCTCTCTCGTGCCCAGCACTGCGGACCTTAAATCCGCCTCTCTATACAGTCTTCAATGTTCTTCAAATTTCTCATTTCCCTTCCTCCGCTCTAGATCTTTCCATAATTCCAAAAAATGCTGTACTCATTTGAGGTTAACGCTTGTGCGCGTGGTCTCTTTTCTAAGATTATTCTATGTAAGTTTAACTCGTCATGCCTTGCCCAGCCGAGAGAAGTGCCTGGCGAATTAACCTGGCTGGTATCAAAGCGTCAGCCGGCAACTTATAGTGGGGGAGGATGTTACATCGATCGTGCACTTTTTGATACCAACATACCGCTTTTACAACAAGTTCGTTATGCCAAGTGATAACGAAAATGAGGTGGGCCCATCTTGGCAGAACTCTCCTGTGGCTGGTAGGGGTCCGCAATGATCCTTCTTTGTTTAAGTAAAATACGAGTTTTCAACCCCTTGGCATTCTGCAAAATCAATACCGCTTAATGTAACGATACATATTTTTAAACAGAGCCCAGCAAGACCTTCCCATTGACATGCAACACTTGATATCTCTGATGGCTAAACGAGGCGCAATGACTGACTGAAATTTTCAGTTACCCCACTGTACAACCGCCTCTCTAACTCAGCAAAATAAATACCGCTTAACATAATGGTACTGTTTTTCAAATAAGGTAAAACAAGCCCTTTCCATTGACATGCAACACTTTATATCTGCGTCGACCAGGTGCGTCACAAAGGCGTTTATTGAGAATTTCAACTCACGCACTTTCTACTGACTCATCAGTTCAGCAAAATTAAAACCGCTCAGTTCAAAAACGGGTTAACCCAGACGCCAATCATTCTGCCATCTTTATAAGCATATCTATTATTGCGTAAACAGGCTGGTCAGTGTTATGACGGGATTCCACCCCAGTGGCACTAAGTTTCCATTGCGTATAACACTTCAGCAGAATGCTTGTACTTACAAGATTCTGTTTGAGCAAACTCATGAGGCAGACCGACATGAATTTAGCCCTAGTGATAAGATCTAGTCTAGTTGTGAGCAGTGATCACCCATGGCCTAGCGCTCTATTGGTTTTTCGAGACAGGTTTACTTCCATTTCTTTTGTGATTATTCACTGAATGTAATGACAGAAAAAAAGCAAACCTGTAAGAATCAGAAGTCGTGTCTGAGTTTTGAATGTCGGTCTGCTTCTCCAAAGTTGCACAGTCGTCCGAAATTCCATCTGCTGAATGAGAAAAATCTTTTCGGCGACTCAGGATTATGGTCTTTATTATCAACGACACCATTGGTAAAGATACTTAATATTATGTGCACTTCAGGAGGGCACA
>JAWQUT010000030.1:2417699-2436305 GCA_033807755.1 Ellobium chinense
CCGTCCGTCCGTCCGTCCGTCCGTCCGTCCGTCCTTCCGTCCGTCCGTCCGTCATGACTTCATGCCAAATTTCTGTCCTCTGGAGCTTCAGACTGATGTCAAAGCATGGACCATGAGTATGTATCCACTGAATCCGGCACGTCGTCAAAGACTCTTCGCCGTCATCTTTTTTTATATCCACTCTTTCTCATTGCTATGTAAACGAACCTAATTTCACAAGTTCGCCATGTCACGACACGGCTGTTAACTGTTAACATCATCCATCTGAGAGAATAATAATATGTTTTCATAGTCACACTTTGAAATGACATGACGTATTGGATCCGGCGAAAACACGTCCAGGGCTCGACATGGCTGTTAAAGTCATCCATCAGAGTATTCAGAGAGAATATGTTTTCATACGTTACAGCCTGAAATAAGATGACGTATCGGATCCGACGAAAACACGTCTTATAACGAATGGATCACACACGTCGACAATGCTTTCTCCACAGATATCTGAAATACATTTTGATCGCCAAGAGGATGGACGACTGCTTCAGCTACATGGTGCATCCTCAAAAGCGACAACTTGTCAAATTGGTCTTGATTCATGTCTTGGCTCGTGTCCTGGAGATGAAGGATCAAATGATGCTTGTTGAACAGAGAGAGTATCATTTCATCGACGATATCATCCAAGACTTTCGACTGATACCTCAGGACGTCGACTTGAAGTTGCCTAGATACTTCAGAGACGAGCGAGTGGCTGTTCTTCAAGCGAGACAGCACATCTTGGAGTCAATTCTTCAAAAATATGGGTTGGACAGTGAAAAGGAACTGAAGGTAACACCATCGTACGATGACAGCATGACTATTGGGCGCGCTGTGCAAATAATTCAGCGAAATCACAGAGGTTTTATGGGAAGGCTGAAATTCGACAACATTTTCCGGTCAAGGACTCTTTACGGAAGGAGAGATCTGATGCCACTTTACAGAAGGTACTATGACAGATGGAAGTGCTATGTCTACCGTAATAGAGCCAAACAAATGAGACTTGAAGAAATGCAGGACTTAGGCATGATGCCAGTGGAGGACGAAGATTTTAGCTCTCTTACTGAGGCTCACTATCAGAGAAATAAGAAGCTGGCGGCTGAAAATTTAGCTACCTATGAAATGGACATGGTCTTGACAGAAGAAAACATGTACCAGCAGGAAGGTCCTGACATGGCGTGGTCACTGAAGTACAACATAACACAGCTACTCTTGGAGTGTAGGGATTTTCTGGGCCAGTTCCCCGTGGTTCCACCGGCAGAAAAAGGTGGCAGTAATCTCCTGTTTAGTACAAAATCCGTGGAGGAGGTGGAGGCCGAGCTTCAAGCCATGATGGATGAAATGGCGAAGAAAAAGGGTAAAAAAAAGAAAAAGAAAAAAGAAAAGAAGAAAAAAGAGAAGAAAGGAAAGAAGAAGAAAGGCAAAAAGGACGAAGAGGAAGAGTTTGTGTGGGTGATTCCAAAGTCCGAAGCGGTCCCTGGAATACAAGATGGACGAGAAGCTTATCTTAAGTATTGGTACTATAAAGATGAGGGCCACAACATGTTTCAGAATCATGACAGAGAACTGATGAAAGAAGACTTACGCCTCAAAGTGGCGGAAACCATTCGACTGCAAGTTGACGAGCTCATGAGATTTGAGATAGAAAATATGAAAGTAGCCATAGATAAGGCCAAAAGAGCTAAGACAGACGGGGTCAAAAAAGGAAAGAAAGGGGGAAAGAAGAAAAAGAAAAAGGGAAAGAAAGGAAAGAAGGGAAAAGATCTGACGAAAGGCAGAACAATCGAGGACCTCTACGAAGAGCTCGTGATGAATGGAATCATTCGTAAATGTGAGCCTGTGTCTTTGAACGACTTCTTAGGGGATTACAGCTATACTGGATGTTACACACAAGAGGCGGGATTGAACCCCTTGCCTTCCTTAGCTGATATCCGCAAGCTAGTCACTGAGCTGGCAGTAATTCCGTTGGGGTCAGAGGGCGTTCACTCTATAGCTCCACTCAACAGGTAGGCACCAGTGCTTTAGTAGTGTTTGATTTGAAAATAATTAACTTCTAGTTGAGATATTCCGGCGCTGTCTGGGAATGGAACGAATGGGCAAGGGGAAGGAGCAACTAAATTCATGCCACATCTACGCGCATCTATATTGCTCGTCTCATAGTCAAGTTATCCAGATTGGGTCCGCCGAGGCATTTTGTCTCATAACGACAGCTTCGTAACTCTGGTTTGTGATATTAACCACTTCAAGACATAATAACAAACGTCATAAATTCAGTGTCAAGAAGCCGTCCTGACTTACCACATACGGCACAAAATCAACAGATTTTGCTAATCCTCAGGATCTTACGATGTACGCCGTGCGGCATATATTAACGGCTTTTAATGTGACTTTATACACCATGATGGCAGGATGCTTATGAAAAATTTAGAAATCCACGAAAACGTGTTAGTAGACACTTGTTCTTTAACTGAGAGATTTAGGAAATGATATTTTCATTTGTTTTCTGCACATTCCTTTTATGTCATTCACACAAACACACAACATGTCGCAAGGAGCTCCCGAAATTTCCAGGCAATGATTTTCATGGAATAGTCTTGTCCTGGCCCGCTCATATGTAGATGAAAGAAAATGGTTATGTTCTTGTTACTATGCTACAAAAATGGACAGGGGCCGTTACACGCTATTCTCGAACGCGATAAACTTCGAAATCCCTATAAGTAAAATTCGGTTTGATCCGTCAACCTGCGTGATATTCGATAGAGGAGGTTAGTGCCAATGTCTGCTCACTACAATGGGAAGATTTCATTAATAATGTGTGGGCAAGATAGTGTCGCATTCCTTAGTTCGCCCTCTTTACAGATGAGGTTAAAATTTCGAATTCTGCATTCCATTCTTTGATGACGCAATGTAGAATGAAGCCCTAGAGCACTTTATCAATGGGTAAACCCTTAAATGAAATCATCCAGTTATGTCCCGTTCACTGAGCACCAGTCTATTTTTTTTTTTGTTTTTTGTCACTGCACTATAGCAATAATGCAAGGATCTTCATGAAGCAGACAATTTTATGGAATTCACCGAATGTCCCAGAATAGAATGGATGTCCAAGCTAGTATATAATAATATAATTAACTGGTTTCAACCTACTTTCTCAGGAGCATGTTGATTGCAGGCGTAAGGGGAACAGGTAAAAACATGCTTGTCAATGCCATCTGCTACGAGTCTGGGGCCAACCTCTTCGATATTAGACCATCCAACCTGGTGGGGAAATATGACGGCAAGGCTGGGATGAAAATGATCATGCATCTAATCATGAAGGTCCTGCGCTGACCTATCGTTAGTGTTTGATTGTTTTCGTTCTTGCTGTTGTTGTTGTTGTTGTTGTTGTTGTTGTTGTTGTTGTTGTTGTTGTTGTTGTTATTGGCCTTGTTATTGTTGTTGTTTTCTTAATTCGGATCTCACAGGGTCTTCACAGCAGCATAAGTCCATTATAAAGACAACCGCCTTCATTTCAGTTCTACTGATCAGCACAAATATGGTGTCTAATTTTGTGTTCCATTTCCCTAGGCAGGGTATATATGTACAGACAACACCGCTTAGTTGCAAGGAATCCACGGGAGCTTGGGCAAATTTATGATTAAGTGAATGGTGCAAATAAGCGGTGCTGTCTCCGACGAAGAGGAGCTGACCATCTCTTTTTCTCACCGTCTTTCAAGGTGGGGAAAGCTTTGGAACCGTCTGTGTTCTGGATCGATGAGTGCGAACGTATGTTCCTCAAGAAGAAAGATAAGAAGGACAAGTCCAAACCGCATAAGTGGGTCAAGCTGATAAAGAAAACTATAAAGGTAGGGTCACCACCGTAGTTTAGGAATGCTAACGCTGTTACCGCCCCCTTTACTGATCATCAGTTATGAACGAATTATAAAGACATTTCTCACTAAAGGGCAAAGAGAGAGTGTTCAGGAAGGCGGACAGACGAACGGACTAGCTGATCTACCAACGGACAGACAATAGAAAAGGCAACTAAAATTAAATTTTATGTAACCAGATGAAAGATAGAGATGGTTCTTGGACTACGTATCACAAAACTGATGATTCTGATCATGTAAAGGCATGTGAGCGACACATACTACAGCCAACAACATGACTACATGCTAATAGTTTTTTTTTATTTTTATTTTTCCGTTTTGCGATCACATGAGAATGCGCCAGTGGGTGATCTTGGTGAAACGAACGCATGTGCTTTTGGGCGAAGCCGTCTTTTACATACTATGTTAAGGGTTGGGAGCCAAGGGCTTTCAAACAGAACCAAAATATTTCCGAAAGAATCAAGTCTGGCAACCCTGTGTGCATGTCGGATATTGCGTCATTTGTGTTTGCCCTTTTGTTTGTTTTGCCAACAGCAAATAAAGAAAGGAGACCGTATGATGTTGATTGGCACAGCTAAGCGTCCTTCACTGTGCAAAAGGGGATTGAACAGGTTTTTCCAGAGAACAGTCATCGTACCTCACCCCGACTACGGCAGCAGGTGGGACTCTAGCCTAGATAGCTTATGATATCCTATCAGAATTAACAGTCTTTTCTCTCTGTTGTCTCCACGTGACATGGGGAAATGGCCGGCAAACTAGTGAAACCTGAAGTCCTCGTTCAGCACGGAGATTTTATCTCAACTCTTTTCTACTTATTATTTCGCAACAGGGATATAATAACTGTGTGTGTCATCTGAGCCATTCCTTTTACATGTAGTTCTGCTGACAAAATGACTAATGTGTGCCTTTGTTGTGAATTTCGTGAGTGCGATCTACTATTATGCGAAGGTTACTAAACAGGATGTCTTGCTCCTGTACTGAAATCTTTATACTCAGCCAAGACTGTTACGCAACAGGCAGTTATTTTGTGATTGTCGCCCTTAAAATGTGAAAATTTTTCTACGTGCTTAGATCTGTGTCTTGTGCGCTGACGAGTCAAATTTCGTCCGTAGATTGAATTGTCCGTAATGGGACCCTAAAAGAGTATCCGTAAGTTTGGGTCTGGTACCAGTTGTGCTCGCCTGCTGCACAGATCACTGCTTGGCATCTCCGGCCCATGGAATTGATAAAAACATTGGTGTGGTAGCCTGTTTTTTAAGACCTGAGCCAATTCTTGGAGCTTTTTGGAGTTGGCTGGCGTCGAGCCCAAAATCTCCTTCCAAGTTCATCTCAAGGGCGCCTTACGGAAATTAAATCCTGGTATCTTGGTTTTAGCCTCCAAGAAGTTGTTTCTTCATCCCAACGTGTGCCATAACGTTAGTGATGACTGGTCCACTGCACGCGGTTTGCCCTTATCAATCGGATTAATATGAGGTCCACAGCTGGGCTTTGAACGCAAAGTCCACCCTATCACAAATGGTTGCACACAGTTTGTACTGACACATAACCTTCACTAGGGGCATTGGGAGCTGTTGTGAATCACAACTTGTGATGACAGAAGGAATAATCGATTTTTTTTTGGTTGGTCATGATTGAAAAGTACATGCTAATTCTGAATGGCAGTACTCGCCATTGTCAACCTGCTCCGGAGTGGCCAGCAACAGTGCCAGTTTGATTAAACCTATAGTTTTCCTATAGTACACCTGTTTTTCCCCAAACTCAAGACCACTAGAGCGCCAAGTTGCAAAGCCTCATAGCAATGCTGCGATATGATGTAGTCACGCGAGGTATATTTCAAAAGGGATTTTTCTCAAGTAAAACACAGTTTGAAATCGGTAAGTCCTCTCATGCTTGGTCGGCAATATTGAAAATGAGACGCGCCGCAGGAAATTAATTGAGAACACAAACCAAAATTATACAATCACTGCATTTTTGGCTGTTTTCACGGTCTGCGCGTGATTCCTTTTAATTCGGTAACTTGTTGAATTTGTGCATTTAATATTCTATATTACTAAATATCAGAATCTATATTTTATATATAGATAACATATATATAGCTATATATAGATAACAACTCATTTGATGTACATATTGTAGATCTATATTATATTATGGGTTTGAAAAGACAAATTGAATAGCAGTATATTTCAGATTGTTCCGTAACTTTTTCTTTTGGCTGCTTAATAATATAAGCACAGTGTCCCTTAAGCTGTGGTGTTCTCTTACTAAAATTACCTTTTAATCAAGGATACAGAATCTTGTAGACAAGTGGAAAAGACCATGGGGCATGAAGTTTAACCTAGGCAAGAGTGGACGTAAAAGCTATTGGAAAGATCACGGGGAGCCATAGATTTTAATGTTGATATTAAAGGAGACTTCGACTAAGAAGTCAGTGTCCTTGTGGTAGATGCGACCTGCAAGCTGATGGGTCTTGGGTTCGATTCGAGGTAGCGGGAAGAAAATTTTCTAACTTTACGTGACTCTCAGCCTGCTTCCCAAACATAATCTTTTACAGTAGTGGTGAAAAGATCCCATGTGGTATACTTTCAAAAAAGTACATAACAGTTTAGTAATCAATTTCTCACATTTCCTCTCGTAAAATTTAATATTGACAAATGCTTTATCACCACGGCCACAGAGTATATACTGTGACAAGTGGCAAGATTTCATTCATGATGATGATATAAGAGCAGACAAACACAGCACAATTCAGTTAATTTTCAATTAAACGTGTGCCTTATTAATTATTGAAATCAATTACAGATGTGCAAAGTTGTATATTATATTATATTATATTATATTATATTATATTATATTATATTATATTATATTATAATCTATTATATTATATTATATTATACTGAGTGACCCCCTCTCCCGGAAAAAAATAAAACGCCCTCCCCCATCATGGTGTGTTGGGGAGGCGGGGGTGGGGGAAGAGGCGATGATGGGAGAAGTTTACGACTTTGATCAATCAGCAACCTCCAGTCAGGAGCGTCATGCGAATTTACTGAGGTCATATCGTTGTCTGGCTCCTTCCAGTTCTCCCCTGGCCTAGGAGCGGAACCCTGACATCACGCACGCGTTTGCCCTCTCAAAACCGATCTGCTCTTAAGAGTGTGTTACTAGAAGGAAGTGTTATTTAAAAAATTGATGACGTTTAGACTTGGTATGGGTGTGTATGTGTGAAAGGGGAGGGAGATAGCATCCTGGGCGCTGAACCCCTCACAGTAGTGGAACCCTTATAATACATCCGCCTTCCGAACCGTGCAGAAACAAAAATCGCGGTGGACAACCAAATAAACATGAAAATAGTAGATGTTACGGTGAATAAACACTAAGACAGCCAGTCACATTACTAGTTATTATTGTTAGCCATGCGAACTTGTCTTCTTCCTACCCTTTATCGCTTCATCCTAAGTGTCAAGTTTGCAAGAAATATGATGTCGATATATATGTTTTACTGGTCTCACTTATTTCCTGGACCTCCGCAGAATGTTAATGTGGAAACACTTTATCGCGGAATATTCTGGGAATATACCGCATGACATGGATCTTACATCTTTGACAAAGGTAAGAAAGTTCAAGTCTTTTATTACAGATTCGACACACATAATACCCTTACTAACGAATAAACTCGGTAAATTGGTAATATAAACTGTATACGAAGATAAGTTGAAGATGCCTTGGAAAAGCCGTTCATAGACATATTATTATATATATTTACTGTGCTGAACAACGAGACAAAGAAGGGAGTAAGCATAAATTATAAACCTCAAAATCGATAGCCCCAGGGAGGGCGACGTCCTTTTCTAGTGAATATCGTTTGAAGGTTCAGCAAACTGTTGTCAAGAGAGCCAACTCCTTTCTTCACCTCACCAGCCTGTGTGGGATCACCTTCTGCTACCGGAGTTCACTGGCACGTGGAAGAAGTCATCCTGCCTCGTCTGCATCTTCCCTACCTTTCCACCGGTCTACGAAATGTAACATCAGTAATTGAATTGATTAGAACAAACCGAAAGCGAACAAGATGAAAGAATGTAATAAATCTGTTTTCGATGTCCAGTTGTACTGAATTGTGTCAAAAGTGAGGGTCATAAAAGTGAAAAATGTGACAAGCCAATTAAGTCACTTGTTCACCGGAAATGCTACAAATAAATAAACACTCACAGGAAATGTATTTTGCCACACACAAAAAAAAATGTATTTTGGCGATCTGGCTTAATCTTAGGTAGGGTTAGGCATGTCCTTTATCAACCAGACAGTGTGTGTGTGTGTACATGTGTGTGTGTGTGTGTGTGTGTGTGTGTGTGTGTGTGTGTGTGTGTGTGTGTGTGTGTGTGTGTGAGAGAGAGAGAGAGAGAGAGAGAGAGAGAGAGAGAGAGAGAGGAAGAGAGAGATTCAAACCTTATTTTGTGCCTATAAACAGAAATATATATTAACCTTATGCATACCCTTAGAGAAGAAAGAAAAATAGACCAAAACGATATAAAAAGAAGCAGAAGTAGATTTTGTTTCGGCTCATCTTAGAGAAAGGTTTCTTCATTATATGCTTATGAAGAAAACAAATTCTATTTAAGTTTTCTCATTAAATCTAAAAGCTACAGCTACAGAAATCACAGAACTAAGCAAGCTGGAATAAAAATACAAAGAAAATGTTTTTTTCCTCATCGCTGTACGAGTATATAGCATTCTTATGAGAAAGATAAATTCGCAAACGTATTATTTATGCCTGACGTTTCCACTGTATGTTTCCATTCATTTTTTTATTAGATAACTGTATTAATCGAATCTTAATATAGGCATCTAGATTTCACTCTTCAACAGTGACAGCTTATTTCGGAAGGCATCACATTCCATCAAAAGAAAACCGATAGAGTTTTTACCTTCAGACCTTTAGACCTTGAAGTCCATTATTACAGAAACGCATAGCGAAGGAAGGGACATAATTTACTTCCCAAATAGCATAACTGCTTCGCTTTCTCTTCAGGTGACAACAGGCTTCACGGTCCAAGCCATCAAGAAAACCTGTGAATCGGTACTCACTAAATCGAGGCTTGAGTTGGTGGATCACCACCCTCTCGAAACCATAGAGTTCGCGAGGATGATCGCAACTTTCGACCCAATCTACAGAGCTGAGCATCTGGATTTCCTGAAGTGGTACGAAAAGACACCCTGGGCCAAAACGAGGATGAAGCGACTCGGCCTGCCGTCTGCCGCCGACATGGGCAAAGGCAAAAAGGGGGACAACGGGAAGAAAGGCAAAAAGGGAAACAAAGGGAAAAAAGGCAAAAAGGGAGGCAAAGGCGGTGGGAAGAAGAAAAAGAAAAAGTAGCAGTAACCGATGTTCTATGTCACTTTTTTTCTCAAACCTTCGATGGTCAGGTCATTTTGTATGATTATCGGAAAGATACAGGTGCTTTTCCTTGCAGTTAAACAGTCAAACTGTTTGCATGAGTTTAGAACTCAAGCCCCTTTCGTATACTACTGACCCATTTACAAGTACATTATAACCTGTCATACTGCCATTTCATTTTGTTTTTCAAAAAGATGCTCATTGCTTTCTGTCGCCTGAAATACAAGGAAGCTGTGATGATGTGTTCTGAAAAAAAAAATGAAGTTTGACCTCTAAATTTAAAGTACTTATCTCTACAATTTTTTTTACAATCAAGCCTTTAACTACAGACTGATACAGAGGAGCGCTGCTTCTGTAAACTGTCTCTTGCACTGTATGGCTTTCGACACGGGCGCTCTGCATTTTTCAAGGAAAGGATGGGTGATACTTTTGCCGAAATGTATATAGATCAATGCGTGACTTGATGAGTCACATTACAGTAATAAAGTAAGGACAAAAAATAGAGGTGATATTCATCTAAACTTCTTTGTTAATATTTTATTTTTGTTGTTGTTTTGTTACAGTTTATTTGATGACATTTTTGAGGATGTATTGGAGAAAAAAAAGGCAATTTTAGAGAAAGACTGAGATTTCTCAAAAAGAATAGGAAGGAAGTCAACGAATAAAAGGACGAAGAAGAAATATTAACCAGCACTTGTCTGGGACTGTATAGGCATATATAATTATGATCCATCATATCCATATGAAAAGAAAACTACTAAGGGTTTTAAGATCTTTAATTTCCCATTTTCGGCCATCTGGCCACCCTCACTATATACAAAGGCTCCATCTGTTGCATAGAATGAGGACGGAACAACGGGGTAAAATCCGAATGCAATGATGTCGGTCCCAGAGCCAAGATTTGACGACATATTGTAGAACTACCGCAGCAAGCCCCAGATCCACTTACCAACTTCCCTGCCGTATGGCACTCCAGCAAGTCTCAAACGAAACCTCATGCTTATCAGATGTAGTGTGACAGTGCATACAAGCAAAACTGTTTGTAGATCCAAAAACTTGGAATATTTGCAGCTGCTTTGTTTATTACAGTCTTGATTTATTGTGATGACCCCATAATTCGGAATCGTTGTGCAGCACTGCAAGCTGACGCATATACGAGACATATATCAATACTGTTTTATCTGCAAACACCACTATATTATGCTCACCGTCCTGAGATCGATACCTTATTATTACATGGTATGCTTACAGAATTCAATTTCCTGATCCTGTATATGATGGATATACAAGGCTGCTGTAACATACCCAACAGTAATTTTTCTTCTGCCCCCAACTTTCTCCCCAGCACACTTAGTACCGTCAGTTCTCTGGGAATTATATAAATATATAAATATATAAATATATAAATATATATATATATATATATATATATATATATATATATATATATATATATATATNTCGTGCGAAGGAAAGTACCAAACTTCATCTACATCATTAACACCGCTCCTCTTTTTGTAATGATTGTGCTCACACACGTCATTGTGTGTAAACATATCGGTTAAGCTGAAAATTAAAAAAAAAAACCGCTTAAAATTAATGATTTTTCTTAACGCCAGCCTCTCTGAAAACCCGCCATATTTGAAGAATTTGGCCTCAAAACACCAATTTGACTGCAGACACCACAATAGTAGTGACGTCATGAGCATAAACCTCAGTTAAAAAATTGGAACCGGTCATTTGGATATGGGAAAATCCATTTTCTGCATATTTCTGAGACAATCAGAAACATCGCAGCCCACCAATTTTTTTTTTTTAAAAGGACCAGTTATGGCCGGTTTTGACTGACACATGATGAAATCAGTGGAGAAATTAACTTCCACGATGTGCATGGGAGGAAGCGTTTTTTGGCTGATGGTACAGCCAAGTCTACGACTTGCATCTTTCTATCGGAAAGCACCAGTATTCGCACTAGTGGTTCACACGGCCAAAGTCATGTTCATTCTATTGATTCTGCTCCTTTTCGTAACGACGATTATGTTCACTCTGACGATTGAGTCTGCTACGTACATATTCTCGACCCGGCATCTGATACAAATGCTCGATTTCAATTTCGGCGACCGGAAGTAAACATTTCAGGGGCGAACCGCAAAAACCAATGACGTGTGGTCCATTTAAAAACACCGAACTGGGGCCATATTCACGAAAGAAAGACATTTTACGTAATTATCAAAATAATACTTACGGACCGTTCAAGGCAAAGAAATTATCAAAAGAAACACCTTCAGACCAAAAGGAAGGTGTATGCAAAATTTTGGGTTGGTTGGTGCACGCACAAGTAGTCGAGATATGGCTGTTACAAAATTTCACGAGTTTTTTTATAATATAAGATTTTTTTTTTGCCCCAGAGAACTGACGGTACTAAGTCAGTACCCTTAAGTAATTTCGTACCAGTGCATTTTTGGCCTTCTCCCATGACATTGACAGCAACGATTCGACGACTAGTCTATGACAAAATTATGAACTGTATCACTACACAGCGGTGCTGTCCCATGAGAGAGCCGCATTTTTCCATAAATTATGTTTCCTTGTAAAACACGAACAACATTAGCCCGAGAATTTCATATGACAGTCAATGGGTTAAGACATTAGACTCAATCAGACGTGTGTTTTCTTGGATCTGACACATTAGGTCTATCTTCCTTTGTGTATTCCGGGAATGCACAATGTACATAATGTGTAATTCTATTTGAGAGCGTGGTGAAAAGTGTTTATTTCAACATCATTCAGCGGCTTTACTCACTCTCTCTCTCCCGTTATAAACCAGCGAACAGCCTCTGTTAATGTCTCTTTTTTTCAACTTTTCTGATTATGTTTAAAAAAGGTTTATTCCATAGGTTTAATCATCTGTAGGAATCTTGAGCATAGTATGCTTATCAACGGAATGCTGGACTGATCTAATGGGATATTTCATCACATTAGCATTTAGATCGGGTACCACTTTAACTGAGGAATCAGTGTGTTTCTGTGACAACGGTTCATCAATGTCTTGTAGTCGCTGCTGACCGATAATGTTTTGGAGTAAGGCTGGTGTTGATTTGTTCTTCTTGTCGTTGGCTACCTCATCCAGTGTGGGCCCTTTCTTTTTATCTCCGTCCATAATGACACTGCCATCATTTTTCGGCAACTGTAAGTCTCTCGAATAAGATTCAGACATATGCGTTGTTCCACCATAATCTGTCCCGGCGCTTTCGTCTGTAGCTGACTTCTCAAGAAATGCAGAAGCCGGCCGATCATCAGTTGAATCCCCGAGCGTTTCGCGGCCAGAAATGTTTACATTTGCCTCACGAATGGTGGATGCTAATGGTGGTTTGTTACCCACATTTGAGATCAGCTTCTCCTGGACCAATGACTCGTAGACGACTGTGGTTTGCTGATGTTTGGGATCTCTGTCATTACTGTCAATTGAAATAGGGAATCCTTCGAGCTTGCTTTGATTTCTGTGATTTTCTTCTGTGTTGTTAGCAGTGCTTCGATGTATCTCTTTCCCGAGATTTGGATTTTGCTCAGCAGCAGCTAAAAATGCCGTTTTCTTCAATTTGGCTGACGTATTTTGAAATGCGGGTAGGTGCTCTTTAAAGCTCTTGGACTGCACAGAAACTTCATGGTTTTCAATTTTATGGCCTTTGGAGTGTCTTCGCCTTGAGTAAGGTAGACTTTTGTAAGGTTTGGCCGCGTGAATGACCAATCGGTCCCTCTTTGTCCGCTGGTCTGTAAAATAAAGTAGAAGATGTTTGCCTGTTAACGAATTATATCCAGTTGAGATGTAAAGGCCTAAATGATAAATTGCATTGATAGGTCAGTTGTGACAAAGAGATAATGATCTGCAGTAAATAGGAAAGCTAGATGAATATGTTGTATCATTTTGACAAATTCGATATGTTATATGTATACATGTATGTGAGCAGGGCACGCTACTCAGGGAATTTCTGAAGTAGCATCCCTTGTTCTGCTGAATAACAGCCGAAAGAAGAAACTAATCAGCATATTATATAACAAAGTATTGACAAAGTGGAGAGATCAAGCTCCTTTTTCCGCCTCAGCAAGAACTGTATCTCGTGCCTCCTGCGTGGGGTTGTCAACGTTAGACAAATCATCCTGATGTCTGTGACATCAAGCACTGTTGACGATATGTGGCACTAATCAGGGGCGAAGGGTCCATATAATCAAATAATCACTGATTACCAGCCGAAAATGCCGTTGGTCGACCTTGGCCTTCATGGCAAGTTAAACAAGAACACCGCCGATATCCTATTTATTTGCTCTTTGTCAGGCCTATTCTTACTTTGACCTTGTTCAGAACCTGATACCCCTCCAATTTTCTCTGCTTTGTTCACTGATTAAGAGGGATAAAGAAGAACCTGGACACCCCTATAGCCAAATGTGGAGTGGCCTCACAAAAAAACTCAATGAAAGCAAGGAAATTTCACCGGTTAGTAAAGAAGAGCTGCTAATCAAGGTCTCCGCTTGATTTGTGGTACAGCTTTCACCTATTGCGGTTTAATGTGATACGGAACAAAAATAACATATTGGTAAAACGAGACACTATTCTATAGCATTTAGTGAAATTCATTATTATCAAGGGCCTCTTTATTCGACAATAATTAACACTGTTGCTGACAAGTGACATGCCTTCAGTCACAAGTTTACGACCACTTTTATTTTTCGCTCAGTTTAGAAATGAATCCACACTTGCAGAAAGCCACATGAACAGTCTCACCACACATATCTCCATTCACAAGCCCAGTGCTGGTGTTGCCACGTTGCCTATTTTATAGTGCAATGTAGCTGAATCCCAAAATCTTTGGTTGGGGAAAGCACCTTGGGGTACATTTACTTTTTTTATGAAGGAGGTTTCTGACTTTATGAAACATACAAACAAACTTATTAAATAAACATAAATTCTTCTTGGGAAATAACATGAATGACAAAACGTCTTGGAAAAGTAATTCAGTTGGCCCCCCTGTTCTCAAAATCGGCAAGGTTTGACGGTGGCAATACTCACATAGGCCTACCCATTTGCAAAAAGGTGGGCTCGGCTTCATGGTGTAGACTGGGCCGAAAATTACGTTTTCAATAAAATTAGTATCTTCTTGTTTTAGGTCTGGATATTTGGCTAGAGGTGGAAACGGGGGAGAGGGAGGGAGTCGCTGAGCATAGAGCGGTTTGTCCAAAGATGTTAGTCAGTCTGCTACCCAAGCAACCAAAGGTCATTCTTTTTAAAGCTTGACGGATTGTCACTCCCCTACGGTCTGGATGGGTTTTTATTGCAAGGTCGTGTTCCCAATGTTTTGTTTATTAGCCTAGGCCTGCTAGGTCTAGCCTAATTGGACCTAAATTCTACAATTTTGGAGCCATTACACCTTGGTGGGTGATAATATACATGTATTTTTGTGCGATCCTGGCCCTGTAACTGATCTGTACTTTTTGGTGCCTTTTCAGCCAACCTGTTTCTAACTACTCAAACTTTTGTTATAGCTTTTCAGGAATTGTGACGATGCCTACGGATTTTTTAAGTCCATACTCTGTGTTACAGTATCATACTGTGAACATCAAATGTGACTCCACGAACGGATATCGACTAATACCGCATACGTGACTATAAGTGACAATCATGTTCAACTATGATTACCCTGTTGAGAAAGCCAGCCTTCGCCCCTGGCACTAATAACAATCAATCACTCTTTCGGCCGCTTTTATTTTTGAGGGAAAGAGTCCGAGGATCAGTGGGTCCCAGGATCTATAAGTGAGAGTATACGCTGACAATTCGAGGAAAATGAAAACTGGTGTCATAGTGAGCCGACAGACCTCATCCAAAACCCTTTAGTGACAGCATTATCAGAAATTACCGATATCGTCATTACCATCACTACCAACAACAGTAACAACAACAGAAACAAGGCATATAAACAGGAGTAGCAAAAACGCTAGATGATATTGTTAATATTACCTGACGGAACAATCTGGCTGTGAAAGTAATTGACAACTAACAACAGGAAGCCAGTAGCTAACAGTAATGATTTGAAATGCCATCTTCCCACAGGCAGTTGGTGAGATCGCAGGCGTGGAATTGGCTTTGAAGTCTGGATAACATGATTACATGCAAGATGAAAATAATGTTAATAATAATAATAAAGTACAAATTATATAGCTTTCCCCCTTCCACTCCCAACAGTGTTAGCCCTGGGCGTTTTATAAAATAATTTACGAAAAAAACAAAATAACACTGTCTCTCCTACTCTCTCTCCCTAGGCCCTCTCCCTCTCCCTCTTTCCTCCCCCCCTCTCTCTCTCTCTCTCTCTCTCTCTCTCTCTCTCTCTCTCTCTCTCTCTCTCTCTCAGAGAATTTCTCTTCCTAACAACATTCTAACATTACAACATAAATGGCACCATACAATTGCATATATCCCTTAGTATCAGAATAATAAATATGACCAATATAAATCGAATTATCCGCTTCATCTTGAAGTGCTTCCCTCAACAAGTTACACTCTATTAGGCTAAACAAAGTATTAAACACTTTATGAAAGTGTTTATTGAAAAGTTAAAGGACATTTGCACTGAAGAATACAACGGGTAAGACCAATCCCTGCCGTATTCTGCATTGACGATTTACATGTTATACAGTGTACACGAATCAAATCGCAAACACCACCCAGAGATGCAGCGCGAAACGATAAGAGGAGAAGAGCTGTTTAGTGCATCTTCCTTGAATAGACGTTGCAGGTGGTGAAGATTGGTTCATTCTCCTCTCCTCCTAACTCCATTATTTTCAGTACTGGCCAATGTAGGTTTACCAGTTAACATCGCATTGAGCATATGGTAGACCGCCGTCACTATCTGCGGTTGTCATGGGTTTTATAAATTTTAAAAGAAATTACATGTCCTCCGTTTTCCATTTTGTCGCCCTCTGATCATTCTGCTACTGACTGTCTGCAGTAGCATTTTAGATGGCAAATATAATTAATAAATAACTTTGTTTATTTCTTTATGGATTAAATCGTGAAATGGCCTTCTGTATAACAACAACAGCAACAATAACAACAACAACAACAACAACAACAACAGATTGGATAACAGCATCACGACGACAACGAACACGTAAAACAACTACTACAAATCTACACAATACATATCGGGTAGTATACTTTAGATAAAGCAGTAACTATAATGTTGAACTGATGTGTAAACCTGTAATTATTATACTCACACTATACTCCAGCAAGTTACATGACATTATTTCGTCTCTCCAGCGTCCTGAACAAAACAAAAGCCACCTAGCCTTAGCACAGTTACATTTTTACTTTTATCCTACGTCGTGTCTTACACCGCTGCACTGAACCCCAGTCTGACCAGAAGATCGATGTGATATCGACGCTGTCACCTTGCGGGCTTCTTCACGAAATGTGATCGAGAAGGAAGGTGATATGAAAGAACAAAAAAATCTGTTAATGTAAAATCAATGTTTTTAAGTGCAACCGTCTTTATTAGGATTTAGTCTGCATGGCGCGGGTTTCAGTAGACCCATGATTACTGCCTAATGCTGACGATGTCAACATTGGTAATAAAGCTTTCAATAAACATATGACTTCCCATGGAGATACTATTATAATGTCAATCGCCGGACGTCGCAATGAGCCGAACATATTTTTTTTTCATAGTTGCGGTGTGCGTTCAATCAGGCAAGACTTTTTTTTTTCCGGGGGAGGGAAGGAGAGTGGAGGAGGGTAATCATACGGCTTCATATGCTGTCAAAATATGGAAATATGATAAAGGGCAACACTCAGTTCTGGATCATTTGGTGATCGCTGTAGATTTTTACCTAGTAGTGCTGTCGGTTCCGACTGTTCTAACGGTATCAGCCGACGGTTTGCTACACAGCTGACAATAAACACTGTACAAAAGCCTTGTTTGTGAAGGAGGTGATGTAATGTTGAGGTATGGCCTGTACGAAATTGCACTGAAATCTATGCCCCTGCCATGATCTTTACTGTTTGAAGCGATATATCTTGTATTAACGTCATATGCTCAAACCTAAGCTGTTGTTTAGCTTCATTGATGAACACGAATCATTAACTCCGGATTAGCACGAGTATCTCGTTGATGTTTTTACTCTTTCGGAAGCACACCCTGGAGACTACACGGAATGGGACTGGTGAGAAAGAGAAAAGGAAAGGGTAGGCTTAGATTAGGGGTTTCTGTTGACCGTCTTATACCAGCATTCTGTACGTCTCTCTATGTGTACACTTGCTTCTTCACTTACTGTAGTGCATATACCGTCCCAATCCAGCCTGTCTTGAACTATTTGAGCTGCCAAGCATAGCTAGCAGTCGGCATTTTGCTCACTCAAGGCTTGCTCTGCTAATCCGATGGGTTCTTCGTGTGTTCGATTAAGTCAAGACAGCAAACATGGCACAATCATTATGAGTGTTTTCTATGATGTCAGTTTACTCCCGCCCCCTCCCCCCATCAAATGAGAAGAGGGGGCTACAGAAGCGGCTTTCCACCTATGTCTTTTCCCCCTCTCCAACTTGCTCCATTTGACAGATCATTCTTCCCCTTTGGTTGCAGTGTTGTTGCTGGTGTTGCTGCTGTCTCCTCCGTGATATCGTCTTCTGTGATGATACTACTACTACTGATGATGACGACGATGATGAAGATAATCCATTATACATTTTTCAAGAGGTTTTGTGTCTTACCTGGGCAGAATTATATTTAGTTTAAATGATGATGATGATAATGATGATGATGATGATGATGTCTGAAGAAGGACACAGATCCGAAAATTTGGAACTTTTATTAAATTTTTCATGGCACAATACTGAAAGTGTTTTATATTTTCGAAAATGATGATGATGATGATGATGATGAGCAAACAGACCGTGCTTGTCGATGTCAGATACCGGTAAATAATATAATTTGGTGTCTAATGCTAAAACTGTCATTTTTACGAAAAAAACAACAACAACAACAACAACGAAAACATGCACTTGACGATCGCGATAATCCCAATAGAGTAAAGAGGGAAGAAAAAGGTTGTTTATGATGCGGTACGCTTTCTATTAAAAATTTTTCATTGTCTCTCACTAAGGGAAAAGGGCCAAGACCGACCTTTATGATAGGAATTTACGACTTCGTATTATATTGTGGACACAAGTGAGTAAAATAAGGAGCAGTAAACGAAAGGGAGGAGTGGGAGGATCTCTCTCTCTCTCTCTCTCTCTCTCTCTTTCTTTCTTTCTCTCTCTCTCTCTCT
>JAWQUT010000030.1:2445925-2464999 GCA_033807755.1 Ellobium chinense
GGGGGTGCGCCTTCTGAAAAGGGGGTCTAGGGGTTAAAATTTCGAAATTGGGCTTTTGGTATTTTTACACACTTTGACCTCTTCTGCTATGAGAAAAATAACCTTTGAGGCCAGAAACATCCATTTTATGCCCTGAAAAGGCACCTCTAGATGGTCATCTTAGTCTTGTATAAACGCGCTATCAAAACTTCAATTGCGATTTTCTCAAAATGTTCTTTTTTTCCACTCTTTTCCCTAAGGTTTTTTTATTTCTAAACCAGTTGACTTCAGATTTAACATATATATTCCCCACAACATAGGTTTCGATAAAATGCATCCATTTTTCTTGATTTTGGTCACGTTTTTGAAACGAAGTTGAATGTTGGGTGGAAAATTGAGAAAAATACACATCCATCAACACACATTATTTCAGAATTTGTGACAGACATTGTATGAAAAATAAACAAAAAACAAATGCATTTTATCTTTTTTATAGAGCTGCTATATAAGTTTACAAAATTTGAAATGATTACATTCAATACTCTAGGAGCCTTAGGCTTTTGAAAATAGCTAATTTTCAAGACACAAAATTCAAGATGGCGGCATAAACATGGTAACCGTATGGAAAACCCCCCAAAAATTCACACTTTTCCTCTAATTTGACCATGCCGAATCTGAATTTAAAGCTTAAAAAGTCCCTAGTTCAAGCATTCACAATATCACTTCCAGGAGGCGCATCCCCCCTTAAGCAGCATTCAAGCAGCAGCAGTGTGAAAGCTTTGTTTGGGCAAACAGAAAAATGATGTACTATATAAAGTGCATACCTATAGACTAATAAAGAAGTCATGATTACTCTGCATTTTTTAAATGATTTATTGTCTGCTCTGATGACCCAGATTCTCACACAGTTAATACATTACCCAGCCTTATGAGTGGCTGAGGAAACTGCGTACCAGTCCTTAAATGATCAGTAAAATATTATCAGGATAATGAATTTGAATTTATATATAATTTTGTTTTAGGCCTGAAATGTTTTCACAGTATAGGCGTGATACTGAATTTGATTCTGAGTTAATGTTGAACTCATTCAGTCATATTAAAGCGAAAAAAGTTTAATGTCCTCTGAACAATTGAAAGTTAAAGCTGTGTAGTGTAATTAACACCTGATTTTGTTTTAGCACCTCCTGTCAGTTAGCAAGAGCATTAGCATTAGCACTTTCATGATAAGTGATGTTCAGCAGTCGCTTGTAGGGAGATAGAGAGTATGAATGTAATGCAAATTCTACAGCTGCCATTCAGTTATATATTAATTTTAAAAGAGCTCTGTTCAAACATGAGAGGATAGAACGCCCAAGATTAAACTAGGAGTCCTCTCTTCAGTCCAGTTAAATAAGGGTATCGGAAGTTTGACTTTCTTGTCTCAGATCCTGAGGATAGTTGTATTTAAGATACACGCTTACTTGGTTTGCAAACACTAGTCATGATGAGAGGAGGAAGAACTTCTTGAATCATCATTTGAAAGAGAGAATATTCTATTAGGATCAGCATGCTTTTATCACTATATGTATCAAATAAGAGTTCTTGTCCTAGAATGAGATGCAGCTCACACCTATAATTGCGTCTGCCCACCCCTCATCACCACAGCTACACTGCCAATAATGGGAAAAGCCCACAAAGTGAGGGCCTACAAGGAGAATAAAAGGACTCATAAGAGTTTAAGTGAATGGTAACTCCAGCCATGTAGGGCGGGTTCGCTGAGTGACAGCAGCATGTCAGTTCAGTTTTAGTGTTGAACTTAAAATCAAAAGGTAGAGGATTTAATTCCTGACCATAGTCATTCTTTCATAGTCATTCTGTAAGTGCCTTGGGAAAGCAGTTCATTCACACTGATGTCTGTCCAAAAGTCTGTAAAATGGCTACCTGGCTGTAGGCAGTGGAAGACATTGTCTGATTGCTAGTGATCGGCAACTGTGAAGTAGAATAAATTAGATCATTTCTAGCTATCGTCTTGTATGTCATTTCATGTATGATGTGGCCCCAGTGTCCTTAGCCACTGAATGGTTTACTATAAGTGGTGTATGCAACTGATTTGATTTTGTTTCTAAAGAGACAGCATTGTCTAGCAATTTTTTTTTTTTGGTCATTAAAAGTTGAGCAGCCCTGTAGTATTTAATATGAGGGCATCAAACAAATGAATGTCCTCAGGATGTGTTTCAGAGAGAATGTTTTACAGTAGTTTCAAGATAAAGCCTCCACAACTTAGGTAACTCTGCAACACAACCAAGACCTTATCTGCTGACACTCATGGTAAGCTACCACAAGCAGACAATTGACTTAATCCTCGTGGTGCTATCATAGAACTAATTCTACCATCCCCTCACTACACTTAGGTGCAGCTGTAGAATATATATGCTTCCTCTTGCCAAGCACTAGGTGCAATGGTCAAGTTTTGCAGCCTGGTGTCAGCAGATTGGCAGGCAGACATCACGTGCAGTGGTCATTATCCATAACAATGGTCACGCAGCCAGTGGGAGGTTAGACCAGAAGTGTCTCACATTACAACAGTTAAAATGAGGTAGCCATACTTTGTAGAGATAAATCATACATTCTTCTTAACTCTTAAAGATAAGAAAAAACAGTGTCATAAGTCATTGACAAGTATGCCTAGACATTGTATTGTTTACCCTCATAAATATCTGATTTGGAATAGGAGTGGAATGAATTATCCTTACTTTCCCTTTTCATTCTTTTTTAGTTCCATTTTCTGTTCCTTTCTACTCGTACTTCCCTCCCTTCCCCCTCCATTACTCTCCCACTCCCCCCACATGTTTTTTTTTTCTCCCACTTCCTGGCCTCTCTTCTTTTCCCTCTGTTTCCTTCACCATTCAGCAAAGCAAACACAAACTTTGGCAAGACATATCGAAGAAACTTGAGTCTTGTTTTCATTTTCCATTCAGTATCGCTATTTCCCTTATAACTGAATATGTCTCACTGTCTTCAAATTCAAATTACATACTGATGTGCCTACTTTCTTAGCCTTTTTTGGGACATATTTATCTGAGATATCCAGTGATAATTTTGACTTCAATCCTGTTACACTATAGTCAGCATTCTCTTGCGCAGACTAAGTGTTAAAGTTTTTTGCTTTATCATAGAGATAACTATCAAGACACCACCCTTGACGGTCACCAAACTTTGCTTTATGATAATGCTGGTAGTAGTGTTAAGGCTGAAGGGTTTACTGGTTGTGTAAGTTGAGTTAGTACACAGAGGTACTTGAAATACAGTGAACTTTGTGATTGGATAGATAGGTCATAATGTGGGTTTATTGGATCATCCCAGCTGGTTATAGAAACTTGACTGAGGAGTTCAGGTACAAGAGGAAATTAAAGAGGTTGTGACTGTCTGTGACACAGACTTTGATCATTCTTGTGGAAGAACAATCTCCAAATCACCTTATTCCCTTTCCCAGCTATTAATATGACTTTCCACATATTGCTTGTAATGGAAAAGATGACTGTTTGCTCCATATAAGTTGCATGCATGTTGCAGTTGAGATTGATGCATTGTATTATCAGGGCAAGCAGAAGCATAAGATAATGTTGCTGAATTAGCACTGAAAGTTTTAAATGATGTAACCTGTGAATTTCCTTTTTGCACAGGATTCATCGACTCAAGCAACAAACTTAGCATTTATCATCCTTGATATTACAGTTGCAGCTCCCATCATCAGTATACTGAGCTCAAGACAAAACTCAGTTTCTTGCTATCATTGCATCATATCACATTTAAGCCGTCACTAGGATGATCAATTTAACCCAGCACTGTTAGAATGTAATACTATTGGGATCATCACACCCAGTTGCTAATAGAGATTGACATCATTGAATCACTGTATTCACACTACCATTGCTATTACATTACCAAACTCTTACCTAAGTTATCACAGTATTTTCACCATTGTCATAAATGACGCAGTTAATAATTTTAGTGATTCTGAAAACAAGCTTCCGTCTTATTGCTTCAGAATGCAGAATAATGTTAGACACAAAATGTCTTCATTGGGAGCAGGATTAAATTATGATGCATCTAGATAGAAGGTATGCATGGACATGTCTCTGGGCAAACCTAGGCCTAATTTGAATTAGAAAGTTGGAGCAGGACTGGTTTATATGTAACATTAGCGTAAGCTTATCAGCAAAGTACAGCATGACCTTTCACAAAATGGCAAGTCATGGCTGCATGAGCTCTTGTTAATAAAACTTGTATGTTTTAGGTCTATTTTAAGGCATTAGGCTTGTGACTGTAAGCATTTTCAGAGCCAAGCACCTTTATATGCAGCAAAAAAATATTCTCATTTTCAATGCCTTGAAAACATACATTTTAAGTGCAAAGTAAAATTTACTGTAAAACTTAAGATCTTTTGTAATAAAAATTGATCCCTTCAAGGGTTCGATTTGGGCATTGAACAGAAACTAAATTTGTTTATTTGTAACCCTCTTTCCACAACTGGAATTTTCCCCAATTTTATTGTTCCCCTGCTCACCACAGGTGGGTGGGGGGAGAGCGGGTTTGGAAGAAAGGAATGTTTTTTGCAGAATATCATGTTAATGATGTGTAAAAGGTGATAAAAATTGAGGACAAAATCTGTTAGTTGTGTTGGCAGATGATACAAATAATTAGTGATCCATGTTGTTCATGTTCTCTTAATATCCTCCTGTCCTTACCTACCTCTTAGCATGAAATGTTTCACCTGAATTTGTTTTGATCACTTTTGTTATTTGTTCTTTAAGATGTCTGAGTTATAGTGTTGTAAGTATGTAGTATTCATATCCGCCCCTGATATTTAGCTCGCTCAATCAGACACTAAACTTTTTTGCTGTGTGAGTATGTGCAGCCAAAGTTTTACAGCATAACCCATGTCATTGTTAAGGGCCTGCCCTGAAACTGACAACCACATGGCAGGCAGCAAGCAAACTGCCAGGCATTGTCTGAATCAGCACAGACATATGTCCTTGAACTAGGTCACTGCAATTTGCAAAAAGGTGAAAGCTTTCCATTACAGTAACATACTGGTTGCTTTTTTTATGCTGTAATCTTATCATTGCTAAGTGGTTTTTTTTTTAGTACTTTTGTTATTGTTATTGATAGCTTGTGCCTGAAGCTTAAGTTTGTGATAGTTATTTCTTAGATGTTTAAGTGTGATGATCCCAGGGCAATGTAAGTCTTGTCTGCCACAACCATCTCCCATCTTCCTACTGCACAATGTTTCAAAACAGAAGATGCAGTCCCAAAGTGTTGATTTAATCTAGCCAGCTCTCATAAGCGGGCACCACACTTTAATTTGTTTTCATTGGGTATATTTAAACATAAAAGGAAGATCATAATCATTGATATCTTATTCTATGCCTTCCCCTCTCCCTTTTTTTTCTTTCTCTAAACTAGTAAGTTGAAATTCTCCTGCTACATTGCACAGCATGCAGTGTATGACCTTTGCTTTTTCTCTTCTCATTTCCTCACCATTTGCAGTTCTGTTTCAGTTTATGGTTTCAGAGAATCTGAATTTTTCTGGAGTTAGATAAGGTGATAATAATGACAGCGATGCAGATAGCTTAACCATTAATTCAGCTTTTGTTAAGCATACAGCTTGCAGTTGTTACTCATGATCGTGATATGTCTTCTTCTTCTTCTGCAATCTAGATTTTGCATTCAGTGTAGGCCAAGAACTGGGTCATCAGCAGGGTTGGGTGGAACTCCGTTCATATGAACTAAGTTCCGGAACTTAGTTCCAGTTTCGTGAACGAAGCGAACGGAGTTTCGTTGTTTCATTATGAACGCGATCGTGAACGGAGTTCGTGATTTTTCGGGAACGGGTTGGAACTAAGTTCATTTTCAAGTCCGTTCAAATTCCGTTCACACATCAGGACCAGGGTTTTNTCTTCCTACTGCACAATGTTTCAAAACAGAAGATGCAGTCCCAAAGTGTTGATTTAATCTAGCCAGCTCTCATAAGCGGGCACCACACTTTAATTTGTTTTCATTGGGTATATTTAAACATAAAAGGAAGATCATAATCATTGATATCTTATTCTATGCCTTCCCCTCTCCCTTTTTTTTCTTTCTCTAAACTAGTAAGTTGAAATTCTCCTGCTACATTGCACAGCATGCAGTGTATGACCTTTGCTTTTTCTCTTCTCATTTCCTCACCATTTGCAGTTCTGTTTCAGTTTATGGTTTCAGAGAATCTGAATTTTTCTGGAGTTAGATAAGGTGATAATAATGACAGCGATGCAGATAGCTTAACCATTAATTCAGCTTTTGTTAAGCATACAGCTTGCAGTTGTTACTCATGATAGTAATATGTCTTCTTCTTCTTCTGCAATCTAGATTTTGCATTCAATGTAGGCCAAGAACTGGGTCATCAGGTGCAGGTCAGCCTCACTGCCCCATAGCTTCCAAAAGGTTGGGCCAATATTTCTCCCTTGCAGATCTGTGAAGAGGACTAGTGTTGCTAAACATGAAGAAAGCACTACATTATACAAAATTTATGTATTTGGCAGCATCATACAAAATTTATGTAACTGGCAGTTAATAAGATATCGTTTTGAATAGTAGGGTGCATCACTACACTGAATAGCATGTCATTTCCTGCCAATATTCACTAATGTAAAGTAAATGTTTCTATTGTATATTTCAGTTGTTCATCAACAATGAGTTTGTGAACTCTGCCAGTGGGAAGACCTTCCCAACTATTAATCCTGCTACAGGGGAGAAGATTGCTGATGTCCAGGAAGCTGACAAGGTGAATAACTTAGTGACAGAGTAAGAAGTGCAAAACTCAGCAAGATTGAGGATTTGAACATTTAACATTTTAATACACCTTGGACCATGGAAAGGAGTCTTTAACACTGTGATTGCTGCTGACACATTTACAAAGAGTATCTGATCTGTAGCTTTGTTTTTTGCTCTCGACACTGTTCCAAAGAGTAGCTGAGCTGTAACATTATTTTTGTTGCTGACACTATTGCAAAGAGGATCAGAGCGGTCTTTAACACTGTGTTTGTTGCTAACGCAGTTCCAAAGAGTACCTTGGGGCATTTAACACTGTGTTTGTTGCTTACACAGTTCCAAAGAATATCACAAAATGATGGTAATAGGCAATAGTATTCATCATTGTGTCAGATATTCTTGATTGAACATCATGTGTCAAAGTAAATGCCCAGCTAGTTACAATTATCATGAATATAGGAGCAGCATAATGTTCTTACATCATTCGTTTCATGATGATACCACATGGTTTTCATGATGATATCACATGGTACATATATAATCTCCTGTAAAATATATCCACGTATTAATCTGCCAGTTATACATCAAGAAGGCAGAACCCTTTTTAAATAAGTTAAATCAGAAATATCAGGAATAATTTAGTTGACAGAATAATGGATTTGAAATTGTGTTTTCACCTTGTTTTCTTTCATTTTGAAATTGCCTTTGTTTCATTGCTTTTAGAAGTTGACCATCTCTTTATCACAACTTATTTTATTATGGTTAATGTGTTTTGACAGAGAAAGAAGGGATATGAATGTTTGTGTTCAAGAAATGCAAAGAGAAATAGCCTTCAATTAGAGATGTAGCAGGGTTTTTTTTCTTTGTTTTTAGACAAAATGGACATTGTTAGTAGTATCAGGAACACAAAATTATGTGGAGGATTCCTCTTCTTCTATGTTTTCCATGTCAGATCTGTTACATCAGGAGGCCAGTGGCTTGTAAATTTGATACCGTGCACCTCCAGTCCTCTGCCATCCTATGCAGCTTTCACTGAAGCACCAAGTCTCCAGGCCAAAGAATATCTCTCTATTAATCATACTTGGAACAGTACTGAGGTTTTGCTTTTTCTGATGCAGTTCCACCCATATTCCACACATCCTAGTCTCCATGTCTCCAACCTAGATAACATCTGTAGATATTACCAGATAAGAACTGTTTTTTGCACTTATATGTTTCAGGCTGATGTGGACAAGGCTGTCAAAGCTGCCCAGGCTGCCTTTGCTTTGGGTTCTCCATACAGGACAATGGATGCTAGTGCTAGAGGGCGCTTGCTGTATAAGTTGGCGGACCTGATTGAGAGGGACATCAACTACATTGCTGTAAGTTTGTCTCGAATGTTTATGCAGCACACTGAATTTAGTAGATTTCTCTTCTACATCTGCCAGAGAGACCCTTCATTCCACAATCCCAATTTTTGCATTATGATACATTTACTCATGACTTCTGGAAGCTGCAGTTCTCTTCCACAACCATGCAGGCATTACTAGTAACGTTAAAATATATTGTGGGCTTGTGGCTATGGCTAGATGTGTAGGACTGCAGTAAAATAAGAAACCTGTAAAACACTTACTGTTTAGGTATTGGAAGAGAATTTTGAACTTTCAGTTATAATGATGTCAAATTCAAAATGTCCCAAGCATGTAACCTTTTCACCTACAGAGTCTTGAGACCCTGGATAATGGAAAAGCCTTTGCCTTCCATGGCTCCCTTGGAGACACGTTCTTCTGTGCCATGGTCTTCAGATACTATGCAGGTTGGGCTGATAAGATCTGTGGCAAGACCATACCAGTAGGTAAGCCATAATAGATTCAGTTTATTTATATAGGCCAAAGCCAACGACATAACAATATATGTAACTATTCGGACAGAATTGGAAAATGGAGAGGTAAAAAAACAAAACAGGAAAAAAATGTGTGCATAATTGACACTTTCATTATTAACTGACATCTCTCTCGCTCTTCCCCCCCACCCCTCTCTCTCTCATACACACACAGACACACATAGATTCTAATGGTCATTATTTTCATACTCCAGATGGAAGCTACTTCTGCTACACTCGCCATGAGCCAGTGGGAGTCTGTGGGTCTATCATTCCGGTAAGGATTCAGTTAAGATTATACTGAAGAGCAGAGTATTTCATAGTTGAAAGAATAAAAATTTAAAACACAAATTGATGGAAGAATATTCTCATACAGGTCTCAAAAAAAAGTCACAAACAGTGTATTAGTGTATTTGTTAGGTGTAAGTGGTAAGCATAATATCCCCCAAAAAATTGAGAATAGATCAGAGTCTGTGCCTCTGCTGTGGGTAAGTTAAACATTGTTGCTAAATGGGAAAGATGGTAATATGAAACATTTACAAAAGAAATTATTAGAGTTGTGCCCAGGAAATAGCTTTTGCAAGAACAGATGCTAATAGAGCAGCTGTGGAATGTAATGAGATATGGAGATATTGGGAGACATTTCAAATCATGACATGATAAGTGACGGAGGTTTCAGAAACTTTGTAATGCAGCATCAATGATTGGAGAAAGAAGCAGATGTAACACTAAGCTGTTTGAGACTAGTGAAAAGGTAAGTTAATATTTTATGTCAATGACATTTGTTATTGGTGCTAACAATGCTTCTGTTGTTCATGCTCAGTGGAACTACCCTCTTGCCATGGCCACATGGAAAATTGCGCCTGCAGTGGCTGCAGGAAATGTGGTAGTGCTCAAGCCAGCTGAGCAAACTCCTCTCTCAGCCCTCTACCTGGCTTCTCTCTTGAAAGAGGTAAGTGTAAGCTTACAGTCAGCACAGAAATGATACCAGACAACAAAATTTTCATCATATTGCATGTTAGTATTTGCTGCACGATACTGCTGTGTTGAAATTTGGCATATTTTATTGTCATATTAGGTGAAGGCCTCATGGAAATTTTGTATCTATGTCTGTATATGTATACACAGGTGGAGATCCTGATAGGCTCAACAATTCTTTTTGCCCTATCATGGCTTGGATGAGATTTAGCTGATGATGGATCCCTGCCACGGCTGGGGAGGAGGGGGGTGTATAGACAAGTATTCATCAATTAAGTTTATTCTGACAACGAATCTAAGGGAATAGAGGAATTTGAAGGATTGGTTAGCAGGGAAAATGTTTTTGTCAGTTTTCTTGCATGCCAGATTGAAGTTTTTTCCCATGTTTGAATGTCCAAATCCAGACCATCCCTACCTGATAAGAAGGTAGTGTCAAGATTATCTTTTACACCCATTCTGTTTATCCATAGCACACATATGCCGATATGCCAGTATTCCAGGAAAAAAGAAGTGTTCTAAGAGTACATTGTGAAATGCTCATATTGAGATCAAGTTAAGTGACAGATGCTTTCATATTGGTAGGTAGGGTCAAAATTTGGCATAAATGCTTCTCTCTGGTTATACTGTGGGTGAAAATAATTTCACTCGGATGTATCATCAGTTGTAGCATTCTTCCCTCTCCATTTCAGGCAGGTTTCCCTCCTGGTGTAGTGAACATCCTGCCAGGCTATGGACCTACTGCTGGTGCTGCCATCACTTCCCACCCTGATATTAACAAGGTGGCTTTCACTGGATCCACAGAGGTTGGTTATTTATGTCATTTACAGATGTTTTTAGAAATAACTCATCTTCCCCAACATTATTCTTGCTGTCATCAGTGTTGGTGTGTTTACAGTCAGTTATGTTCTATAAAATATTTTAGGTAATTTGCATTGTTTACCGTTAATCACCATTCTGTCATTCTTTACTGTGAGCTCTGTCTTTGTTGTATAGTATTAGTATTGCAACATATTTTTAACCTTGTCTCATATGCATGATCAGTGGTACAGTAAGTATCATCTTTGTATTTTACAGGTGGGCCAGATCATCATGCAGGCTGCTGGTGCTACAAATGTTAAGCGAACCACCTTGGAGTTGGGTGGGAAGAGCCCTTGTGTCATCTTCGACGATGTTGACCGTAAGTTTTTCTTCAGTTACCTACAGTCAGACTCAAGAGTATGCCTTTAGATGGCAGCAGAATTAAATGTTTGCACACGGTTTGGCTGTCTGGGTTGTAAGAGTACTTCGAAGTTAACTGACATGTGGCTCAAAACAGAGAGAATATGCTGAACATTGTACTGCAGAGAGTTTGTTCATAGCAGCTGTTATTTGCTTTGTGTTATTTCCATATCTTTCATGATTTAGGAGATCTAGATTCACTGAGGAAGAGAAAAGTCTGTGGCAAAATAATAATGCAGTGGCGTTACTATCATAATATTTATGTGGTCTGTAAAGATGCTACAGTTTAAGGACTCAGGGATTTGGAGCTCCTCGTGTAAATGAAAATGGTTATTGGGAATGAAGACAAGCTTTTATCTGTTGTCTGAAATCGGGACTTACTTTGGTGATCATCTCCTTATAGCAAACATTTATTGGGGTGATTGAATATTAGAGATGACTCTTCCGGCCCTTATTTATGTCACACTTATACAGCAAGAGAAAAAAGCATACTGCATTAGATGACTTTTATTTGGCAAATTCAAAACTCAATAGAGCTGTTAAGTTTTTGCAGCTAAATACATAATAGCACTTGTCGTTTCTTGAGCATGCCTCTTGCCATCTACGCACTTGGTCCACTCATAATTTTTATGAAGTTATCGAGCTTGGACCTTAATCTTTAAATTCAAATTTATCTGTGAGTGATGAAAACATTTGAAGACATTCTCTGTGACCTAGCTTGGCAGCCAACAGGGGAAAGGTTTTTCTTAACCTCTTTACCAAAAAAGTGCAACCTGTCAGAGACCTCTTGTCAAAGGTATTTATTTTGTGGAGAACTAAAGCTCATCATCCTACATAGGATCAGTTGTGATTTTAAATCACATTCTGTTCTCTTGATTCGACCAGTTGACACAGTGGTACCTCAAGCACAGGAAGCCTGCATGACCAATATGGGCCAGTGCTGTGTGGCTGGAACCAGGACTTTTGTGCATGAAAAGATCTATGATGATTTTGTGGCTAAGAGCCGAGAGCTGGCAGCAAAGAGGAAGATTGGAGACCCCTTTGATCACACCACACTCAATGGTCCCCAGGTAGGCTAATGCTGATCATTACACCTCAGTCAGAGGAAGAAATGATTCTAGAATCACATGCTGAAAGGAGAGTTTGGCTTAGTGGAACTTAGTTTATTCAGGAGTGTTGCAAATGTTAGTTAATGAAGTGGCTTTGAGATAACAATATATCATTGCTTGCCATCATTAGGTTATTTGTTCACCTTTGTTCATAACAAGACTTTACTACTATGCTCCCATAAATGCCATTATCGGACTCAATTATAATTGCTGTGCTGTTTCTTTCTGTACTGGTCAGTAAGGTCATTTTGTATTAATTAGATGATGAAATGGTTCAGATTTCAAATGAAAAGGTCACCCACTGTAGCACATGACAGATGGGGGCAAGTTGTAATACAAAACAGTAACAAGTTAGTTTTGATCAACATTTCAGTTATAGAAGTGTGGCAGTTAACACATGTCAATTACAGGGGTATGGCAATTGACATTTAAGCTTTTCTTGAAGTATAGTTTGCTCACAGATATCATTAATAGTGATCTTAACCATTTCATTCTGACGAACTTCATGTTTATAAGTGAATAAAATTTTATGATATATCATTTCCTGTTGCTTTAATAAGTAGTTGTCTTGTTTTTAGATTGATGATGAGCAGTTTAACAAGATCTTGGGATTGATTGAGAGTGGCAAGAAGGAGGGAGCCAAGCTTGAGGTTGGAGGTGAGCGCCATGGTGACAAGGGCTTCTACATTAAGCCAACTGTGTTCTCTGGTGTCAGCGATGACATGAGGATTGCCAAGGAGGAGGTAATTTTGGCTGATGTCTCTATAATCGTCTACTTTATCAGCTTATAGGGCATTCTTAAAGTATCTTACTTAATCAGCTGCGAAGTGCTGTCCATTATCTTCATACTGATTTAGTCTCCTGATCCAGCTTATGAAATGTCACTGGCTATTCTTTGGATAGACTTCTGGGTGTGTCCTTTCTGAAGAGATCTCATTTACTTCATCAACATTCTAAATATTTTTAGCTCATTTTATTTTGATGTAACTTCCTCTTTCAGCTGTGGTAACTGAGGTATTGTTGAATTTCTGAACACAAACTTTTTGAAACTGTAGCATGTTTTTTTTTTCTAAATCTTTTACTTAGATCTTTGGACCAGTGCAACAGATTCTGAAGTTCAAGGATATGGATGAAGTACTGAAGAGAGCTAACAACACCACCTATGGACTGGGTGCAGCTATTTTCACAAATGACATCAACAAAGCCCTCACATTTGCGCATGGTATCCAAGCTGGCACCTGCTGGTATGACTTCCTTTAAACTGTGAATTAATTGTATGAAACTATGATTCCTACATTTGCCAATAGTTTTAAATCACTAGAGTTGACTGCATAAGTTGTGAAACTATGTAGAGATTAAATGAATGGGATGATTTCGTGGTTTAGGCAGATGGAAGTGTTTCATTGGACCGGTTCTTACTTCAAGCTGCTGTCTTATGTATGATTTTGTGAGAAACATTGCACCTTATGTAAAGAGAACCAGACTATCAGCCAAATTTCCACAAATATTTAGAGAACATTTGAGTATAGTGTGTGATGAAAGATATAAAGATCCATTTCAAACTTATCCCCACTCAGCCTACTGTAACTGTAGCAGCCTTTCACTGCACTGGTACCCCTTCACAGTTATTTTCACTCTGTCAGTTTCTCTCCGCATTTGCGGTTCATTTCTAGATGAATATGAATGAGAGGGCTTTGCTGACATGGTAGCTTGTAGGTAGGGTGCTTGTTTCTGGTTGTGAAAGAGGCAGGTTTCTTTTGAATATTTCTGACAGTGTTGTAAGTGGCACTGTGTTGTTGATGGCCTGATGGGGGATCAAACCACTGTTTCATTTAAACTTGACATAATCAAATTAGAGATCTTTTGTGACTTGTGCTACGGAATTGCAAGGTAATTATAGCCAATTTCTTCTTGCAGTATTGAATAAATGCGTCCTCATTTCTCATGCATGTGCTTAAGGAATTCTGGTACATGTATCTGTTTCAGGATCAACTGCTACAATCATGTCACAGCCCAGGCTCCTTTTGGAGGCTTCAAGATGTCTGGTTTAGGCAGAGAGCTGTAAGTAGCAGTGTTTTTTTCTACTTTCCTGTTATGATTTCACCTTTCAAAGCTCATTTGCTGGTAGAACATGTTAGCCCGAAACAGAAAATTCAGCAAAGAACTACAAGGATTCCTCTTTTGTTTTACGATAGCTGATGTGATGACTAAGGAAAAGTATCATATTGTGTTATGCGGAAGTTAAATTTGAGTTCAAATTCAGGTCTGTAGATTTTATTGGTGTTTGGGAGTGGTCATTGAAAGTGTCAGAATAAATGTAATGAACTAGTTTCCATTTATTTTCAGTTTTGAGAAAGAACAGATTGAAACATGCATAGTAACCCCGATAACTAATGCTTATAAACCTACTATCTTAGCTGCTGATCATCTTCCACCACCATGTCGCCTATTCAGCCCCATGGAAGAGAATTTCAGCTTTCTTACTGTTTTAGTGTGACTACTTGACTGTTTTTAAGAGCAGTGATACATTTTTGATGAAGACTTTCACAGAGTATACCCATTTTCTCCATCCTTTAAAGCAGCTCATCTTCAGTGTATAAATGTATGTACTTTGAAACCACTGCAGGCAGTTTCACATAAGTGTCTGTTCATCACCTTTTGTCCATTGTATTAACACAAGCTTTGGCTCATAGCTGAAACTTCAAGCCATGGGGGTGATATTCAAGAATAAGCTATGAAATACATTGTTAGGATACACTTAGTTCAAAGGTGCACCAGAAGCAGCTGAAAAATGCTCTGGTCAGCCTGAGCTGAATGAAAAAAATTGTTGTCAGTCAGTAAAGTCAGTTCATATGGGTAACTCCTATGCTCCAGATATACCTTACCAACTTTATTGACATATTGTTATTGCATTTACATGAAGTTGCTCTGGTATCTAGACTCGTGCATTTGTTTTTGTGTTTCCTTCTTCCAACAGGGGTGAATATGGATTGCAAAACTATGTTGAAGTGAAGAACGTAAGTGTTACTCTTAGAGACTTTTTGATTTTTTACAAGGATTTTAGCGGTATTGATAAGCATAATTCTGGTTTGTGTATCCTAGGAAAAATCCAGTGAAATTTATTATTGGTCTTTGTAATCCTGAAGCTAATTATAACATGTGGGAACATGGCAAAATGTTGCATGAAGCACAAGTATCAGTAGATCTAAAGATGTAAAGATCAAAAGTGCAAATTACTTCCTTTATTACAGTCGACTCCTCATAGTCACAATCCAGATCATCACAGCATCCACTTAATCACAACATTTTCATTATAACATGCAATAATGTCCATATGAAAGTCTCTGCATAATAGCTTCTGATTGCACCTTTTTCACTGGTCCTGAGGAGTTGTGATTAAGCAGAGCTGACAATAGTTTTTCTCAGTTGAGGTTGGGTTTCTGAATCTGGTTTCCTGGTCCTTGCTCACCCTTTCTTTTGATTTTGGGAGGCAAGGGGAGGGGGACATGGAGGTTTGGAGGGAGGGACCTCTTTTCCTTTTATTTTGAATGCAGATCATTTAACTTGTGAATGGGAGTATCAGACAGTAAGCAAAAGGGAAGAGGATAAAGGGCATTGTTAAATAGGCCCTGGCCAAGGCAGTATCTTCAACAGTGGCAAGCATAACGCCTCTTACTGTTAAAGATTTCATCATCACCACTTTGATTCAGGCAATACTTAGCGTAAAGCTTTAACATTAGGAGGAAGAATGGGATGGAAGCTGCACTTCTTTACTTTTGTATCCCTTTCATCTGCATAAAATTTTCTCGTTTTTGGGAGTCCTATGAAAATAACATGCCCATTCAACAAAATGCCATTCCATGTTTAATGGGTATTTGGTTAGGGTCTACTTTTCTGTTTTGTAAAATGGAATTTTTGGCTTTTGTGTTAAGTTAAACCTATTGCACTGTAAACTTTGCCTGGACCATGCTTGATTTAACCATTTGAGTACTGCATTGATGTAGTGTTTTTTTTACCTGTCACAGGACTATCCAATTTATTATTCTGTTTCCTTTTCCAGGTTGTTGTGAAAGTGCCACAGAAGAATTCATAAGCCCAGGAGGTGCACAAGAACAAAACTGTCTGTCTTCCTACATGGAAAAGAACTGCCATGATTTAATCATTTCAATGGTGGTGATTTTTTTTTTTTTTTTATAAGTATTACTGTTTACATTGGCATGATTAGCATACCGCTAAGTCTAGTTGCCACATGAATCACATGATCAGTATTCTATCTCACATTGATTTTTGCTTGTACTTTGGTGTATAAAGAGGGGTAGAAAATGTTGACATTTTATCAGATGAGAGAATCACTGAGATTTTGCACTTGTTCACAGCTCTGTCCAAAGTGTAGGTCAGGTTATTCATTATGTAATGATTTTACCCCTCACCATTTATTTTTGGAAAAGTTACCATGTTCTAGACTCTAAATGCCTTTTCAGAATTAAGCATTTAACCAAATTTTATTTACACTCTTCCACCACGGTATCAAGTCTAGATTTATATGTGTTAGTTACAGCATTATGTTGAAGCATTAAAAGTATTGCAAGAGGGATTATATAGCTGAGCGTAATATGATCTAATTCATCATTTGTTTTCTGTTTTAACAGTCTGTATATTTGTGAACAATCAGGGCTGACAGCCAGAAAGTCTGTACGAAAAGATTTGAATTATACTCAGATATGGATGTTACAGTCTTAAATGAATCTGCTAACATTCTCCAACTTTAAGCAAATCATGTTTAAAAAATAATTAATGAATAAGATTATGTTATCGCATATAGTTTTCAGTGACAAAACCATGCAACTTTTTTCGTAATACTGTTCTTCAAGTAACAGTTTGTTGGAACTTAATTTTATTTCTTGTTTTTTAATGCTGCAGTTTCAGTAATCTTATCCACTTTCACCCAGGTATGCTTTACAATCAGATTACCAGACCTAAGTCAAGTGGTCTCACCTTGAATGACTTATGATACAATCACCATTTTTATATATTCTTTTTCTGTTCTACGAGAGTTGTTGTTACTGGTTATTAATTGCTTTGCTAGGCAAGCATTTATTTTTGGTCTGCAGTTGGTTTATATCTGATGAAAGGCTGAAATCCACTGCTGCATTTACTATATATGTCTAAGTAATGTTTTACTGGGAATTAAAAGATACTCAGAAAATTGCATTCATGTGGTTTTTTTTATAGTGTTCTGGAAGGTTGCCCTGAACATTCTTGAACATTCTTATCCCAAAATTTATGGAAGGCCCCAAAACATTTTCGTTTTGACCATATTTCATGTAATCCAAATTACTAATCTAAGCTGCTGCTACATTAGAACTTGTGCTGTCCCATCATATATAGTATTTTGCCCAGTTACCACAGTTTTGGTCTGGGCTTATCCCTAATAAAAGTATTACACTTGTTGTCAGAGCAAGGAAAGTATGTGTTTCATATGACTAAATAACTACACGTGTATAAGTTGCTATGCTTCAGTACAAATTATTTCCATAAAAAGTTACTATGCTTCAGTACAAATTATTTCCATAAAAAGTTGCTATGCTTCAGTACAAATTATTTCTATATAAAGTTGCTATGCTTCAGTACAAATTATTTTCATAAAAAGTTGCTATGCTTCAGTACAAATTATTTCTCTAATGCACTGCTGTGTGGATGTCTTTGTAAAGTGTGAACTTCACCTTGTAATGTTGAAACTTGATCGTGTCACATTCAGTCTTCAGATGGTGTGTGAGTGAATGGTTGTAGTAAAGCAATATAGCCGAATGGTAGCATTGATGGAATGATGATCAAATTGTTATGGGAGATCAGTTCCTGTCATAATATTATGATGGAGAGACAAGCATTTATTTCACACAGCTTCAATGCAATAACTCTGTATCTCCTTCTCCCCTCCTCCTCCCAAATTGGGATTTTTCACTTTTTTTCCCATGAGTTCGTATTATTTTGGGTTAGAATCTTTAGGCTAAATGATAAATAGTTTCACAGCTGCACAAAATCTGAGGTGTGTATGTGGGGCTGCATGTTGAATGTAACATGATTTATGATGTTCAGTAAAATTTGAAACTTGTTAGTTACAGGGGTGTTGCATCAAGTTTTGTAGTTTCTTCTTTCCATCTATCTGTAGATCTAGATGGGTACCTGGCTAGGTGTAGAAAAATAGCAGTTGTTTGAATGCCAGGAAGTCCTCATCACCTGTAACAGGGCATTGGCGCAGTATGCCCTTGTGTTGGTTGATATAGGTATCAAGAGATGTGGCTTGCCATAGAGAAATACTAGTTCCATTTAGTGAGCATCCTCTGGATACAAGACTCGTACACCATTACAATTAATACAATTATCCACTGTAAAATGACGGTGGCACTATATGCCCTCATGGGTGAATCAGAGAAATAACTGGGGATCTGGCTTGCGGGAGGGTAGGGTAGGGGTGGGAGAGGGAAAAGGGGATACTTCCATCAAGTCCAGTTGGTGAACAGTCATTGTCAGGATACAAGGCTCATAGTTACTTATCATTAGTTGCTGACTGACTGATGGATGAAGCAAGTGGAACCGAATCACTTTCCAGGAGGTACGCATCCTCATAGGTACATTTAAGGTTACCGTTACAGTTTTGCATCTGTAGTCTGAAGCTAGCCACTCAATTTGAAGAGCGTTTTTCCAAACTCAGCTAATGCATTTTCGTTGAAGAACTAGTTGATGGCGTATTCAAACCTACATTTCTGTGTTCATTCATTCAAAACCTAATTGAGCTATAAATTTGCTCTCCTTCAAATTTTACGTCATTTAAGAGCAAATAGAATTATATGTGTGGAAAGTATTTACCTGAATGTTATTTCCCTTTATTTCAAGAGTATTCAAAGACCACAAATCGAGTTTTTGAAAAACGTTCTTCTTTTAGACTAGAATCGGTATTGTTGACATAGGGGTACTTCACGATCGATATAGATCTAGTCTAGATTAGATTTACTAGCAGGACAGGACTGCATACTCGCTGGCTTTATTATAGATGGTATCACGGTCTCACCGACGCCCCAAGGAATATTACTGACCTAGTGATAGATTGATATTGTATCAACATTCTTCTGTGATATATAA
>JAWQUT010000030.1:2466576-2548543 GCA_033807755.1 Ellobium chinense
TCTCTCTCTCTCTCATTTCTCTCTCTCTTTCTCTCTCTCTCTCTCTTCGCCTACCATAAACATGTATAAAGAAAAACTTGAATTTATGCATGTTTCTCTTTCTTTAGACGCAGTCTTGGCAACACATGCTTTTCGTTTCTAATGATCGCTCAAGTGATATTCTGGGTTTACATCTGCTTTGGCACAAGCATTATTGGAGCCCCTGATTCTGAGCACCAGGTTCAGATCAGAAATGTACCAGGAAAGATTTTACAAAATGGAGATTGGAAACCTCAAAGATTCCAGCCATATATACCACCCGATGAGGACAACAGTTTCGAAGGCAGCGACCAAGGATTAATTCGTGTGAGAGCCAAAAAGGACGAACTGATAATACCGGAAAATCACAAGCCTGTTCCTCTTATATTGGACAAAGGTGGGGCTATCGTGGCCCAGGCAGAAAATAGTGTGAATCAGGCTGATAATAAGACATGGATAAAACTGTATTATAATGCACTGCTTGGTCACACTATACTGCCCCGAGATGCCTCCTTCGTACTGTATGGAAACTTTCTGAAGAATCCAGTAAATCTATGCAAGCAGCACGCTGACCTAGATCTCGTGGTGGTTGTCCACACGGCTCCTTATCACTTCGAGAGACGACGTCGTCTTAGGGAAGTATTTGGAAATCCTGCTGTGGTGCGTCCATACACGACACAATTAGTATTTGCAATCGGCGCTTTCAATGCCAGTACTGTAGACCCCGATAAACAAATCATTCTGGAAGATGAGAACACCCGATACGGAGATTTCGTGCAAATGGACTTTCAAGAAAACTTTCGGAACCTTTCTTACAAAGCGGTCATGTGGCTTCGGTGGCTGGATGAAAACTGCCCCAACGCAATGATGGTTCTTAAGATAGATGATGATGTCATATTAGACTTGCGTCGAATACTTCCGCTATCACGCGGGTTATTCTCAAAATATAAGCGTTCTATTTTCTGCCACATAAACAAGGAGGGGACGCAGCCCATTCCTAGAATTGGTCGAACTTTGGTAGATCCACGAGAATTCGCGGGTGTAAGTATCTACCCATACACCTACTGCAGCGGTTTCATAGTCTTCCTCTCACGTGATATGATCCCTGTCCTATGGGATGCTGTGAAACGAACGCCATTTTACAATGTGGACGACTTGTTTATGTTTGGCATGGTGCCCAAAATCGCCGGACGCATCACCTATCACAACATTGGCTTTAATGTGAGTCTTTGGAATAGGAAAGTCTACAGCTGTACTATCCTACACAGAAGTAACTGTCAGTATTTCGGGACAATGGCCCAGGATGAAAAGGATGTCACCAATATGTATGAAGCGATAGAAAGGACCCATGCGCGAGATTTTCATTACCCACAACTCACCATTGTCAAATAAACATGCTTGTATCACGTCATATTATTTTACCGTCTGATGTCATCATTCACTGGGGCAATTCTCATCATACTATGAAGCAACAGAGTATCTACTTCCTTGCAAAACCAGATTAATGATTAGGCCGACTGTCACTGAATTAAAAAAATATATATATAATTTCTCGGTAAGCAGTCCTGTAGACAACCGAAATAAAAGACGTCTTCTTTTCGAGAGGGTTTGATCTAGCCCGGACAGTACCCTGGGGATCTAAAACGACCTAGGTGATGCTATACCTTAGTTTACAATAGTCTATACCATGAGTATAGTCTGGACTCTGGACTGGAAATATAAATGCCTTTAATATGGAACGTGACAAAAGTCTTTTATAAAATGATTCTTTTTTGCAGTCCTCTGTTCACAAACATGTGCTCGGTTATTCCAATATTAAGACAGGTGTCAGAAACCAAGAACAAACTTTTCTTTTTCTTTCTTGATATAGTCTAGAATCTAGATGTAGATAGCATCTCCTCTCTGTGTAAATCATCCCACAATGACAGGATCTGATTCTCGCTGAACATAGTGCAAGATATCCTCGTACAGATGCAAAGTCCAGGGTCTGGGAAAGGATGCCATGGTTGAAGTATTGTCAATCCTCATCATTTCAAGACCGTCATTCGTGTATTCAGCCCACCGAAGGTATTCTCCTCCCTGCTGTATTGCCACGGGTGCAGTGGGATCGCCAGACTTGGCAAAGTTGGTCCACATCGTCTGGACGGTTTCAGCCAATTGACGTCCATTGACAGTCGTAATGGGAGGTTCTTCTAGGAAAACGAAAGGGAGCTCTTCACCATGAACGGCTTTCATCCAGAGAGGGTTGTTTAAACTACGGAGTCTAAAATCAAACTCATATAGATATTGTTTGGTGGTTGTTGTCGGCACAGCCATCATTTGCGTTAACTCCATGAGTTCAGGGGCTGAGAATAGAACATCAGTAATAGCAAAGCCTAACTGTGATCTAATAGTTAATGGACTGGTCACATTCCCGATATACTCGTTTTCTGTAAGCTGCAATATTTCGTTAAAATACACCAAATTGTTAATGTCTTTCAGCTTGGAAAAATTCGATTCAAACTCATCTCTCGTTAAACCATCATCTTCTGGGTCAGAAATCAGAAACGAAAATTCGCCAAAGTCATAACCCCGTAATGTATCGACTTTGTTAAACGAACCCTGATTTAATAAAACCTCAGGATAGTCTGGAAGGAAACCGAAGTGTGTTTCTACTCTGGGTGTTGCTATAACACCGGAAAGCGGTTCCTGGACCTTCCAGCTAGCTAGGAGAAGCTCTTTTTCTGACAGTGTGCGCAGACATTGCAGGAACAACAGGGAATCAGTTTGATTACATCCAAGATCTCTTCCTGTTGCTTTAGTAAAATCACTTATCTTATCCTTCGTCCCTGGTCTTTCTACTGCCCAGTAACTAAGAGATGAACCGCTCTGCATGATCGCTCGTATGAACAGACCTTGAGTCAGCGGAGATAACATCAGCAGTGACACACAAGCAGCACCCGAGCTCTGCCCGAAAATTGTCACCCTACCTGGATCTCCACCGAAGGCGTGGATGTTCGACTGCACCCACTTCAAGGCCATAATCTGATCTAGCATTCCGTAATTCCCTGGCATAATGTCATCTCCCGTTGAGAAAAACCCGAACAGTCCTAAGCGATAGTTGATAGTCACCACCACCACATCTTTAGCAGCTAAGCTAGAGCCGTCGTGATCAATGCCCGCCCCCGAGTCAAACCCTCCACCATGAATCCAAAGCATCACAGGCAGCGATTCGTTGATGTTTGGGGTGTAAACATTCAAGAAGAGACAGTCTTCCGATTCTTGTGTTGGTGGTAGATCTTCCTCACTCTGTGGACACCGGGGTCCGGGGATGAGAGCGTCCATCACACCTGACCATTTGTTTGTTGGGACAGGTTCAGCAAATCGTCGCTGACCTGAGGACAGGAGATATCGTGGTCTCAGATTGGAGAGAAGTAAGCTGACAGACAGACAGACAGACAGACAGACAGGCAGGCAGACAGACAGACAGACAGACAGACAGACAGACAGACAGACAGACATACATTTTGGCCTCTAAATCATAGTAATATGAATAATTATTACCAGGAGATGACAGCTCAAAACTCAGGGGTTCATCTGAGAGATTCCGAAAGTCTTCCTACATACTCCCGTGCCAATAATTCTACGCATTAATAATGGGATCTGTAAGTTGCTATCATAAAAAAAAAAAAATCATTAGTGCATCGGTGTTAAATGCATCCTTAACGGCGTTTAATATGCAGGCTAATTCTTAAGATGGTAAGAAATCCCATCGTTAATTCGCAGGTTCTCAATTGATGGGCGAGGTAACGTTGTCAGTTTATTTTCGCCCTTCTAATCTTCCGCCCAAATGCAGTGCACTCAACTAGTTCGACGCACGTGTTGTGTGATGCATACTGTGCAGCCAAGTCGTATCGATGTTCAAACGTCAACATGGCCGCTAGTTAGGAGTGGCGGCGTGTCGTGTATAGACGTCTACCTGATTCCAAACTGACGGCAAGGCGATAGGTGCCGACGTAGAAGTCGCGGGTTCGATTCCCACCACATCAATTTCGTTCCTTCTTCCAGCATTTGTCTTCTTGAGCACTTCCCCCTTTATCCTACCTTGTGTGAGCATCTGTTTGCGTCTGCTCACTTCTTACTTCTGTTACTAAGTGTTCCGTTTCCACCTTGTACTACTGAAGATGGTAGAGGTGACTTTTAGGATCGTGTTTACGTCAACCATACTCATTACCAGATTAGTACCAGTATAGTCTTTGATGTAAAGCAGAGTTTGTGCGTGCTCCTCTTGTTTGTGAGTGCTTGTATGTGGGAGACAGAAAAGGATAGACGATACACTGAATGTGAAGGACGTGTGAACGAAAATGGAAGTGATAAATTAGAGGCTGAATCAGAGGCCTACCTGTTGGTGCCAAAGCATATCTTATACCGAGAAAGGAATAAATGACATCGTTACTGGGAAGAATGACCTTAGTGCCTCTGAGCATCTGGTCGTCGCTGATCGAAGCTATGACGCCATCATTGGAATCTTCCCGCAAGTTGTGTCCATTTGTGACATACCAAGCATAACTCAGCATCAAGACAAGATAAGTAGGCCTTACTGACATCTTATTCATCATTAAAGATGTGCAGTAGACCAGCACACCAGATATTGACCACACTGGATGGTGCAATGCTAATCAAGGAGTTCTTGTCTTATCTACAGTAGTGTTTGTGAAGAAGTGTGTGGGAAGAAAGACACGGCAAGCAGTTGTTGTCGCTGATTATCAAGTTCACGCAGCAGCAGTTGTACTCGTAGGCCTTCTTCCCTTCGGTATTTTATTTTGTTCAGGTTTTGTCTGCAAACTTGTATACAGACGAACCTGTTCCTGTGAGCATTTCTATATATCACAACCCCCTTCCAAAGCGACCGGGTTTCAGTGACGAAAGATCATATTTCGCGACCAACCATAAATTTCTTCATAATACGACCGTTATTTTCATAGGCTATAAACATTAGCGTTGTATCTCTGCGACTAAAAAAAAAAAAAGGTAAAAACCAGAGGGGAAAATATGTATCTATATTCGGGTCCAAAAAGACTGATGAAGAACGAATGGTGGTCGCCAAACACAGGTTCCACTCAACTGTAAAGTTTCTTTAATAACAAATAAAATGCGTGATTTTGATACAGTTCAGGGGGGAATGCTGCTGGACCAGGTTGACATGTGGTCTAATCTGAAGTAAATCTGCATGCAACGGCTTTTTTGTTTGCTTTTGTTTCTTGTTTGTTCTTATCATTTTACTTGCCCTTCAGCACAGACTGGATATAACTGGATGTCTGTGTCATACGAGATGCCTTTACAAAACCATCATGCTCTGTTCCCTCTGATACATATCTACCTGGTGGAATGTATGTAGGTGTATTATTATTCATACTAGAATATCCTTTACCATTGCCGCCATAGTACTGGAACGTAATCTCTTTTTAAAATAGTAACTGTTTTGTTAGTACATTTATAAGGGAGTGCTTTTTAGACCGAAGTGATAGATGTACTTGCGCTGTCATTGCACAAAGGTACTGCCGTAATAAACTGTTTTAGACCAAAGTACTTTAAGCTGGTTTAGACCAAAAAAAAAAAAAACAAACCTGAAATTTGTGTACTTAAACCCTCATGTAATTTAAGTTTTATATCCAGCGCTGTGTTTGTAAATTAACCCCGGTGTTGTTGCATATATGAAGGGCTTCATGGCAAAATGCATTATACACCATTCGGGGGTTGTGGCAAAACAGACCAGATTCAAAGCATATTTTTATGTGAAAAGCGAAACTTTAGTCTTAAATAATATAGTCTAGATCAAATGTCCTTCTATGGAATGGAAATATGCATGTATACTAAATACTCCTACTGCTATAAGCTAAAAATTCATATTGGTGGATAACGCGTTTTGCCATGAAACCCTTCATATACAAGTATAGTATCTGTATAAAACAGTAGAACTCCGACTGACACCCACCCCCTTCGGGCCAAGCTACGGCAGGCGTGTTATCAGAGGTTTTGTGTTATTTTTATTCAGAGTGCTCTTTAGAAGGGACAAGGCCGGTTGGGACTGGTGATGTCGTGTGCTAAGAATGGGATTGTGTTAAACAGTGGTTATGTTTATAACACACTGAGTTCCATTGTATTACAGTGTGTTGCCAGTGGCGTAACTCTTATTACATATCGCCCATTTTGATATAACATCTTATGTATTGCATAAGCATGAGAAAAACGGGATTGCATGTAACCTTTTCATTGGCATTTAGCCGCATAGAGATGTATAATTAAATTCCACACAAAATTACAAAGTCCTGAAGTTTTCGAGACGTTACATTAATATTGGTTACAGCCGATCAAAATTCTGAACTAACTGATAAATAAAGTTTACAAGAAAAAAAAAAGTTTGCACATGACCATATTCGTGGGGTCATGAGTACCGGTATCTGCGTAGGAAATCTACGCGAGCAAAGAGCACAGTGAGTGGTAGTGAGTGAACTGGTACACTAACCAAAAAAGCAATTAAACGACTATGTCTGACATGAGCGAATGCACGAGGTTGACAGGATTAGGCAGTATGATGGAGTGAGAAGGAAGTTTAAGAGGGAGGTGGAATAGCAAAAAAAAATGACACACACATCTGAGAAGTCGCAGTGCTCACATCGAGGGCTGTATTACCTGGCACGCCCATTAGCGAGGTTTCCTTCGAAACAGGATCGATTTTCCCCTTTTACGAGAAAAGAATTAGGTTGATGTACATATACAAATGTGAATATCCGGTAAATGCTAACTGTGTGTTAATTGATCGTTTCACTTCTTCTTGCTCTTAATGATTGTTAATTGATAACTGGATCTAACGTTGCACGGTGCTATGCGTATTGCTCTACGGTAGGAAGCGGCTAAATAAGGGATTCTTTTTTCAATGACGCTAAGTAGGCTAGTGTTAAAAAATAAAACTAATCGCGATCGAGTGCATTTGATCAGTGTCATTTCATTGAGCAATATTATGGTAGGTTAATTGTTAAATGAGTAATTGCTAAGCTCAAGCGAGAATCGTGCGTGGGTTTTGATGATGAGTAATACTGTATGTGGTGCATTATTATTTCTGATAAGTGTGTTGTATGTGGTGCGAATCTATGAAGGAGGCGGACACATGATGTGATAGCCGTCTGCAACTTAAAGAAAGTCACTGGATAATCGCCTCTGACTCCTGGTAATCGACCATTCATTATGTTTGTCGTATAGGGATCCAGTGTGGGGGTCATGGTGCTGGCGGCCAGTGATGATCGCGAGGACGGGAGTACTGGAGGACTGCTGATTTTGCTATAGTGGATGCATCAGTCATCAGGAGTCTCAGAGTTACTTAATCTTCGCGTGTGTGTCATTCATGAAAGCCCTGGCAATGACAGAATTGATACTGTTTGCTCTCCAGTGATGGACAGTGTTATGCATAATATGAATGGGTGATTGTACTATCAGTGATGTGAGTCGAACGGGGGTAGCCAGGCTATATTATATTATAAACTGTCCTGTTGGTCAAGACAACTGTTAGATGGTATGAATGACTGTTAGTTACGAATGTGCCAGAACAGCCATTCGAGCATGTTAGTGAGCTGTACCCATTAAAGGGCATCAGAAAGTAATTGTGACACACACACCCATCGGCAGTTGTGGGTTTGATATTTTGCATCCTCTTGTTCCTTTCACTCCTTCTCTTTCTCATCATCCTGCCCTCTAGTCCTCCTCCTACCTTTCCACAAGCAGACAGACCCTGAATATATATTCCTCCAAGAAAATTGCTGAATAAAGAAAAATGTGAATCACTTATTTCTAACCCTTCCATCAAAGACCATAATAAAACTGAAGACAAAATGTGAATGGAATTTATTCTGTTGAAATTAATTATGTCTGGCATGCAAATCAAAGCTTATGGCAAAACAACCCTGAGTGTAAGACATGGGAAAGAAAATACAGTGTTGTCTACTCAAGGCAAAAACAATCTGTTTATAGAAAAGGTTTAAATAGTAAATATCAAAGGAAACAACATGCATGGTATCAAATGCTTAAAGTATACCAATGTTGGGTCAACAGGATCAATATATATTACACGAGTTAAAGGGATAACATAGAGAGTCAATAAAGATGTGAAAGTATAATTTGTACACCATGGCTACAAATAAAACATGTAAAGGATTTGTTTTTTCGGTAGAGGACAGGCATTTATGAAAAAAAAAAAGACTTCACATTAATAATGCGTAGCTGCAAAGTTGTACACATGGTCCTGCTCAAGACAAAAATTACCAAATCTGAAAAACTTGTAAAACAGAGCAAGTTGAGATGGTAAGATGCAGATGCTTTCACACAAAAGTACAGTATGAAAACCTGATGAAGACACTGCAAAACAATGGTGCCTTTAAACTGTACAGGAACCATTTCTGAAAGTCATATGGTTGATTCCTGACAAGGTAGTGACAATTCTGGCACTGCAATTGTAAATTACAATGGCCCTCAAGAAGAATGCTTAGTGCACTGTACTGACAATCTGTATAGTCAGCTCAGCTTAAATGCAAACTGTTTCGATGGAACTTCTACATAATCAAATTATATTTCAGATATGGCTGCATGGTATCACTGGAGAACTGCAACTTTGTAGGACTTCTGAGTATGTGCAGTTAACTGTACATAAAAATACTGAACACCAACAGACAGTATCCACTATTTCTGTGATGATTTACTCATGAACTCGCCATCAATATCCCATACTCATGAACTCACCATCAATATTCCACATCTTCCCACATAACAATCGCACTGCATTACATTCATTATCATAATCATAATCATCACTACCACCATCATCAGCAGCACCACTGTCATTGTGGACCTGTCTGGTTGCCCAGATACTTTCTAATGGTGTTCAGTATTTATATACATATGATGAGTACCTTCTGTTTCTAACTGCAGTCTTTGCACGATTTAACATTTCAGCTCTGTGACAGTCGAAAATAAATAAGATGAGTTGGCACTGATGAAAGAGGCGATGGCAGTAATGACTGTGTGTACATGATTATGGCAACACTAATAATGATAATGTGATGGCAGTGATTATTATTGATGCCATAACAATTATGTCCAAAATTTCTTGATTACATAAGAGGGTTACATGATATGTTCAGTACAATTCATACAAAACGAAACTTCTCACAGTGTATACTGTAGAAACACTCTGAACCATAAACATGTGTTAACAAAGAAGGTACAACAGTTTGTGCTTCTTGTCCTTAAGGGATTTGCCATGCCTAATTATTTAGATCAACAAAGTTAAGTAACATTCCACTGGTATTTCACATATTCAGTTTAAGTACAGTGCATTCATGACAGGTTTTACAAATAAGGACTCATCGAAACCAGGTTCAGCAATTCTCATAACCTTCCAGAATACCGATAAATATTGTGAGGAAACCATGTAAAAGCAAGCCGTCCTTTAAATATTGCATTTTCACATAGCAAATCACACATTTTGTAAAGCTAGTAACAAATGCAACTTCATACAAAAATACTCTGTAATAGTTTGCAAATTTGTTTCAGTACGTAATGGATGAAAATAATCCTCACAGGATCCATGTTAAAAAAGAAAATAGAATGCCAACAATATTAAATTTTCACCACCTGTTATGCCTTGGATCATCATAGACATTCACCAGTACTTGATTATCTTAAGATGTAATGAGACTAGTTGCTTTGGAGATGATCCTGATATAAAATCTGTACTGAAAATCTACAGGTTTCATATGAATATGTTGTAAAAAATGTGGTGAAGGTTTGTCCTAGAAGCAACAAAACTTTCTGTATCTACTTGAGTGTGGATAATCTAACAAGCTTTTTCTTACATGGAAATTTCTCTTTGTGGCGGAAGAGACTACACAAATGTCTAAAGGTGCAAACTTGTGGTTTTGAGGTAGAAATTTGAAATGTTCTGTAAGCTGAAAAGTTAAACAGCCCCAGTTCTTTCTGCCAAACATTTGAAGATGAATTCATCACAAATGCATTACAAAATTTCATTCCTGAACACACTTACTACATTAATTGAATATTCATGAAATTAAATGGCTTTTGATAAGACACACTCACAAGCTGACATATACAATACACATAAGCATATCATTTAGGCTGTGAACAGGATACACGAATTTCAATCAGTTGAAATACTGCAAATATGTTGCGTATGCAGAGTCATATCTATTGCACAGATTATCCTCACAGCAGAGGAAAGAGGGCTGAATGATCCAAGATAATGAGCAAATAATAGGCAAACTATGGTCACTTATAGGCTCTTGAAAGAAGGCTTCATCCATCTTGTGAATGGAATGTCCCAATAAGGCACATGTGATACAAGCAGCACCATAAATGAGTTCTACTCTACCAAGGCAATATGAGTATTGAAGACTCCGCCATGGTCAAAAGATCCCAAACCTATGCTATTAGATGGATAGTCCGTGAGTTTTCTACTCAGTTAGATGTGACTGCCATTTCGCCCTCCATTCATCTATCTTAATATGATTAATTCTTCAGTATTTCCAAGTGCAACATTCAGTAGCTTAAATATACCATCTTGATTGAGAACATCACATAGAAATTTTAATATACAATTAACAAAAACAAACATGGAGGTGTTTATGTGTGTATTCTGGGGAGTGGTGATGGGATGCAATCTTATCACAGAAATGTCAGGAACAGATAATCACATGTTTGTAAATCTCTGAGGTGCCTGTAGGTGAATTATTTTGTCATAATGCAAGGTTGCTGTTGATCAGGCCTGGCAAGAGTTACATGGATGAGTTAAAAACAAATAAATGCAAAAAAGGAGATGTAAATCTTAACCCAAGGCCAAGTACAGATGGATTTAAAATTTCTTACCTAACCAGTAGGCCCCAATAGGCAATTTCGCTATATTGATGTGTTAGTAACCAGTTCAGTCAATGACTTTCCTGATTGCCCTTGAACATGCAGTTGCTGCCTCTGTAAGACACTACTGACAACACTCTGACAATATCTTTTACATCACGGCTGGATGGATTGGAAAATATTTTCAGTGTATGTGAAACATGACCATAGTGGGACTTTGAGTCTAAGACGTCTAAATGTTCTGAGCACCATAACCAATGAGTTGTGCTCCACCACATCAGAAACTACTTAAATCAGTCTTATACACTACCACAATCAATGTTCAAGGGTGCTAAAAAGTAAAATGAAGCCCATCCTCATGAAATTCACAGTATTTGGACAGCTCAGAAACAGGGTAATGATGTAAGACTATATTATCAAAGAAAACCATTCTGTGGTAAGTACTGGTGCTTCTGGTAACATATCCATATTTCATCCTCCTCACTGAGTTGGAAAATAGACCAGACCATGCCTAGTTCATGTCTCCCTCCCCACCCAAAACACAAAACAATCACGTGGTGGCCCCCACCCTCATGAATCAGTTTTTTTTCTTTTCTTGTTTTACTTAATCCTATTTATTTCTTCCTCCCTTTGGACAGCTTCTGACTCTTGAGGCCCCCTGCACTGCTGGGTCTGCGGGGATGCTTGTTACAGTCCTGCTGACAGATCAGGTCATCCAGCCCCCAAAATCACCCATTTTATGTCCCTTGCAATACAAGATTTTATAATGTTACTTGAAAATTTCTGTATACAAGCATTCCTGGTTGTCACAGGACAGAACAGCCACTTGCCTCAAGACAAAACAAGATGGCTCACCAGCCAGATATGAAACTCTACTCACTAACATCAGTTAAGCAGTAAAATAATAATTTCATAAGACATTAAATTGATTCTAAGAATACTATAAAACCTGTTGGCTGGGAGGTAAAAACTAAAATATCATTCTAGTGTACACAAACAAATTACTTTTTAACTAACAAAAAATTTTGATAGCAAGTACAAGGCTTAAACAAATCAGGCTGATCTTTAAAGTGCTGGCCCCTGAGTCTGCTTTCTTCTCATCTGTGTAGACCTCCACTTTCCAGCCTCCTGGTCCACTGTAGTCATCCGACAAGGCAAGCAGAGACACTTCTGTGTTATCAATTCGAAATGTAGGCGTGTCTTTCCCACATATCCTGCCTACTGCTTTTCCTCCCTTGCCAAATTCATATTCCCCTGTAAAAGGAGCCATAAAATGGAACAGTGAAGAGAAAACTTGACGGAATCTCATGTAGGAAATATACATATGAGAATGATTATTAAATTCTTTGCATGTACTCTATGTGTCTAATAAGGAAATTATAGTTATTCAATGATGACAAGAATGATGGTGATGATATAACACTAATGATGATGGTACCAATCACATTGTTCCTCATCTATTGAATGGAGATACTGGTAATGACAGTATAGTAGTCACCAACCTGCATGCAGTTCTTTGATGCTTTCAGTTCATCGTAAAACTGCATCTACACTCAGTTCACTTTACAATTAGTCATGTGATTTTCATACATTTTTGACACACATCACAATAAGGACAAAAAATACAATAATGAAATCACAAAGCTTACCATCATAAACCATCAAGACACTCTTGCAGTGGTCTTGGAGATTAGATTCTACCACCTTCACCACAATATCATCTTCAGGATCCTTAGACATCAAATGATAGGTGCACATCTGACCCCTTGAGATATGGGTTCAGGAAAACAAGAAAAGTAAGTTTGCAAATTCTGGTTATTGAATTTCTTACAATGTCAACCATTTACAAAAATATGTACAGTGGAACCCGCTTAAGCGAGACGGCTCCGTTCCCGACGAATCGTCCCCCTTAAGCGGGTGTCCCGCTTAGGCGGACTACCCATTATAAAGTGATTTCTTAGCTAGTTTATGCGTTTCATTCAGGTTAAGGGATATCATTACTTGTTGNCCGCTTAGGCGGACTACCCATTATAAAGTGATTTCTTAGCTAGTTTATGCGTTTCATTCAAGTTAAGGGATATCATTACTTGTTGTTAGTGAGGTGTGACAACGGTCAGATTTAAATTGTATCTGTACTGTTTATAATATACTTATTGCAGTCTAACTCCATTTTCAGAGCAGAGCATATTATTGGTCATTCTTTGCGGGGAACGGGATTTTTGGTTGGCTTTAAAGAAACACCTAAGCCTTCTCACCACTCTTCTTTGAAAATTAAAAAAAAAATAACTTTTAAAGACCGGGACATGTCTACATAGAGGGAAAGAAAGAATACATGTTAAAATAAAACTGGAGAGAATATAAAAGGTCTAACATCTCTGAAGTCGAGATGTTCGCCGTCCCCCATTCAAGCGATCAAAAATAATTTGGGATCAAATTTACATGATCGTAAACACCAGCAAAGATAAGCGTCACACTTCTCGCTCCACATCTGGCCAGAGCGCGACGCGAGCGGCGTGTGTCAAAAAGCCTTTACGCAACACGAATGATGGTCATGCCTTTGTCAACGACACCCTGGCTGTGTGTTGTGCAAATAGCGCAGGTAAGGCTCGTAAGTGTCAATCACGGCCTAAGCTGAAGAAAGGATAAAGTGTGGCTGACAGGGGGCGGGGCTTACTTCATCTTGATTCGTTAATGCTTGTGCGGGTTAAATGACCAGCGGCTAGGATGTCCGCTCTGATTCGTCCATGCGTGCGCAGAGGGGTCAATTGCCTGACAGAAGGCTATGGGAAGGTAGTGTCAATCACTTCTCACCTAACGTAAAGGGGGGTAATCAGGGCAGTCAGTACAAGCTTCTTTGTTGGTCTCAGGTTTTCAGCTGATGGGCAAAGGTAAACAAGCACTAAGACACAGTACGATAGTGATAATTTGCAGCATTCCTGACAAAAACAGCGTGTATATTACGGAAATCTGGCTCCAAGTCGTCTCGCTTAGGCGGGTTGCCGTCCCGCTCACATGTATAGATTTAAATAGCAAAAATTCCGTTCCCCAGTCATTCGTCTCACTTAAGCGGGCGTCCCGCTCACGCGTGTCCCGCTTAAGCGGGTTCCACTGTATTTGAAAACTTGAAAGAGGAGATTAAGAGATTCATTAGTGTGAGCAGCTTGAAAATGTGTCAGGGTCATAAGTAAGCACTAGACTTACACTTGAAAGTTAGGGAACAATATTCAGGCAGTAGGTATTTAAGGATTAAATTGCTGTGATGTTAGCATTATGGTATAGTGGAAGGTCATTCAGACGTGCATGCTGAGAGATTCCGAGTTCGATCCGTGGTAGGAACAGGACATTTTTTAGTGTTGATATTTTTTTCAGTTCTTCTTCTCAAAACTAATTTTTCACAGTACTCTGGTAAAACCCCTAGTGACACACTTCCCTGGATAAGGTGTAACAGCTCCCAGAAATTATCAGATCAGTTCACATTCCTCCCACTTTGTGATAAATAATGTACAGAGCATCCTTTTCCACCTGGTATCAATTATCATTAAACATTATGTGCATAACTAAAAACTGACAGGAAATTATTACTATGCTCTATTTCTGTTAATTTATTGGTGGCATGTACTGGATGCATTTGAGGACAATAGACATATCCACTATGAAACATCCTTCACTATATCTTCATTTGAGACTTCGTAAATATGAGAGGAAAAATCCTGGGTCCATTTTCACATTGTGCTGTTTCTGCTACGCAAGACACCTATATAAACTTCTGGACTATCAACGGCAAGAGATTAAAATTTCTGCTCTTATCAGTCAAACAATTAGTTTCCACCAATGTTTAACATAACTTCAGTCAGGGGTGGAGAATAAAAAGTTACCTGAGGTAACTGACTTACATTGGGAAGCTTCCAGGATAGTTGAGTGAAGTCAAGGTCTGAGGAGTCCTGGTTAAGGAAATTTCTGTCTTGTCTGTGCAGGTTTCACCACCTGGCAAAATGAAATATATGAAATAATATTCTGGGAAACAGAATCAGTTTCTGAAAATCTTATAGTGATAATGGGCTCAATGAAATCTGATATTAAAGCTGATAATGATAATTTCTGTGCGTGAATATAATAGATAAGATTCATTAGGATGAAATTCAAGACAATAGTATTACAGTGGAACCCGCTTAAGCGGGACGGCTCCGTTCTCGACGAATCGTCCCCCTTAAGCGAGCGTCCCGCTTAGGCGGACTATCCATTATAAAGTGATTTCTTAGCTAGTTTATGCATTTCATTCAAGTTAAGGAATATCATTACTTGTTGCTAGTGAGATGTGACAACGGAGTCAGATTTAAATTGTATCTGTACTGTTTAAAATATACTTATAGCAGTCTAACTACATTTTCAGTAGACTTGCAGGGCATATTATTGGTCATTCTTTGCGGGGAACGGGATTTTGGGTTGGCTTCAAAGAAGCACCTAAGCCTTCTCACCACTCTCCTTTGAAAATGAAAAAAAAAACAATTTCTTTTAAAGACCGGGACATGTCTACCGCAGAGGGAAAGAAATAATACATGTTAAAATAAAACTGGAGAGAATATGAAAGGTCTAAAATCTCTGAAGTCGAGATGTTTGCCGCCCCCCATTCAAGTGATCAAAAATAATTTGGGATCAAATTTACATGATCGTAAACACCATCAAAGATAAGCGTCACACTTCTCGCTCCACATCTGGCCAGACCGCAACGCGAGCGGCATGTGTCAAAAACCTTTACGCAACACGAATGATGGTCATGCCTTTGTGAACGACACCCTGGCTGAGTGTTGTGCAATAGCGCAGGTAAGGCTCGTAAATATCAATCACTGCCTAAGCTGAGGAAAGGATAAAGTGTGGCTGACGGGGGGCGGGGCTTACTTAATCTTGACCCGTTAATGCTTGCGTGGGTTAAATGACCAGCAGCTAGGATGTCCGCTCTGATTCGTCCATGCGTGCGCCGAAGGGTCAACTGCCTGACAGAAGGCTATGGGGGAGGTAGTGTCAATCACTTCTTGCGTAACGTAAGGGGGGGGTAATCAGGGCCATCGGTACAAGCTTCTTTGTAGCTCTCAGGTTTTCAGCTGATGGGCAAAGGTAAACAAGCACTAAGACACAGTACGATAGTGACAATTTGCAGCATTCCTGTCAAAAACAGCGTGTACATTACGGAAATCTGGCTCCAAGTCGTCTCCCTTAAGCGGGTTAACGTCCCGCTCACATGTATAGATTTAAATGGCAAAAATTCCGTTCCCCAGGCATTCGTCTCACTTAAGCGGACGTCCCCCTCACACGTGTCCCGCTTAAGCAGGTTCCACTGTACTTTAAAATACAATTACTCAGGTCTGCTCTTCCCTTACACTGTATATATTATTCTTTCCATTTTTTCATTTAACACATTTCATAATTAATATGATGCTTACATAGTGCAACTGAATATCATCTTACAACTCCTAGCACATAATTTATGTAGATGAAGGTTAAACAAATGCCAATGTTATTGCAGATGTTAAAATCTATATCATATAATTTGTAGAGAACTTGAATATTTTGACAGAAATTGTAATATCTCTTTCTAATACAGTGTCAGCCGGCAACAAACCAGAAAATGTAGACATGCATCCTCTCTCTCTCTCTCTCTCTCTCTCTCTCTCTCTCTCTCTTACTCTCTCTCAAAGTGTTTGAGAGATGGCAATCCACACTTGCTAAACCAAAGCATGTGTTCTTGGTGAAATGAAAATAGTACAGAATTCTTCAATTTGATTGTAATCCCACATATACATGTACCACAAAAGGGATGCTGTCCTCTTTGGAACTATCAGTTCTGGAAAGATGTGTGTTTCTTTCTTCATCAAATTTTGCTCAGGAAGGGGACACTAATCTAGAAATTCCCAGGTAATAGCCCGCCCATAGTTAGAAAAATTCAAGCTGATTCCCACAATAATATCTGTCAGTGTCAAAATAAGCAGATCATAATATAAGTGTAGGGATATTCTTTCACAGGAATGCAATTCTTACACTAAATTGCTTTGAGCAGAGTTATTCTAAGTAACATCTTCAACAAACCAAAATACACTATAAACACATAAAAAAAAAAGAAAAATGAAAATTTCTAAATGGATCATTTTCATCAAATGCAGACAGTATCTCTTTAAGTGTGCACTAGGTAACCAGGCCTACAGGCCCCATTCTGCTATATGGCTTTGTAAGTCTGAAGATATATTGTAAAACATTTTATCACCTGCATTTTCTTGCACTTTCACACTGATGCTAATTAAACTAAATTGTTCTGAAAGTTACATAGTCAAATAACAAAAATATGCCAAGTTATCAATACCAGCCACTGATTTCACTGATTACTCTTTACAGCACTAATTTTAATGAAATAATTTGCCTTTCTTTGTCAGGGGTGGATTGTAAAATTTCACATGATAAGGCTGAGCACCTCTTAGGTTCATAGGGTTGAAATGTGTTACATGAAATGCTGAATACAATTACAATTTAAATGAGAGAAAACTGTGAGGTCTACTAAAATATAAGCATCTGGAGCATCCCCAAGTGTTTTCCAGGCAATTAATTTCAGGAAAATGACACATTAAAACAAACCTGGAATGGAATGGTACTTGATGCTGAATGCATCCCCTTCAATCCTGGCATCAGCATCCATAATCAAGAGAAGATGGTTTTGACTGCTGATAACGGCTGTGTCAACAATATTACCTGTGTCACTATCCCGCTGACATGATGAAAATAAAATAGGGGAAGCCTCACTTCTACCTGCAAATACAGGGCAATATACATGGTTGTGTCATCATGAAAAGCTGAGTATAAAAAGTGAAATGTAAAATCTGAAAGGCATTTAGTTTACAGATCTAAATCATACAAACAAAACTAGTCTGGTTGACTTCTTTAATAACTGGTGTGGCAAGTGAGAGTCAGTTCTGTTGGCTACCACTGACAGAAGAAAGCTTACTAGGCCTGCACATGTCAATGTGTACCGAGCATAAATACACACCTATAATTTGTGAAACCAGGACCAAGAAGGTGTCCATTGATCCATACCAAACACAGGTTTGTTAGCTAAACAATGATAGAAGATAAATGATGATTCTGGTGATCCAGAATAGCCAAACATTCAATGCCTTAGAACCATTTCACAATTTGCAAATCCTGCAGATGCTGTTTGAGCTTAATAAAATTATTGTTATTGTTATTGTTATTGTTGTTACTGTTACAAGTCACGAATTTGTTACTATGAAACTTCACAGAGGTTGACTGGACCAATTTAGTCCAGGTTTTATAATATGCATGACATATATGCTGAGGCTTAGTCATGACTAAAGTGTGTAGATAACATACTCCAGTTAGTACACATGGAAACATAAGTTTCATCTTGGAAATTGACTCTCCCTTACAGGCTATTGATATAAGTTCTAATTCACATGTAATGCCTCAAAAAAAAAATCCAGCTACCGTATGCTAACTAATGTTTGCTTTACCATCATAAATATTGATGTAATCGCCTAGGCATTGTGCTTCAGTGGTTGAAAGATACTGCTCTAGGAGAGGAGATCTCCAGTTGAGAGACAAGTTGATGATCTCATTCTCTTTGTTGGCAGTAATCAGAATCTTGCAGTAAGAAAGACTGGAGAAAATGCATCAGCAATATTATTGCATGACTAGTAAAACCAAAGGAAATTTGCTTGAATATTTATGTCTACTAATTATTTCTTTTTTCTTCTACTAATCAAAGGCAAAGCACCTGCAAATTTTCAGGGATATTTATTTGTAGCAAATGACCAAGCCACATCCACATGCACTTACACTGCTCCTCTTGCAGTATTTACCATGCTCAAACATGTCAGTTAGTTTGTAAAGTAATAGTTAAGCTGAGAAAAAAAAAGAAGAAAAAGAATGCCAAACAATTTTTTCTGACACCAGCCTCAATTAAAAACCTCCAAAGTTTAACAAATTTGGTCTCCTAAAGCCAGCTTGATGGCAGGCATCACAACAGTAGTGACATCAAGAATATGGATGCCACTTTAAAAAGTGGAGCAGGTCTTTCCAGTGGAGGATATATCTATTTTTAATCATTTCGGAACCATGAAAAGATTGACTTTGGCAGCTGATGGAAATATGAACGTAGATTAATACAAGCATCTGTAATTCCTTCAATTTTGGTATATCTTATGGGACAGCATTCCGGAGATGATCATTTCTAAACAGTGTATGAAATCTGAAGCTGCATAATCAGTACTAAAGAAGGAGTACAGAAACGTGACTGTCAACATCATAAAGTTTCCCTTCTGTTAGTATAAATTCTATGACATCACCTCTTTTATTCTTCTTCCTACAATCCTCCATCATTTCTGCCAGTAATCCCAATCTAATCAATCTAAGAAACAGTTTAAGACTTACTCTGTGTAGCCTCCTGAGCGAGGTATAATTTCCTTAAGGATTAAATCATTGTATGCCGTCTGTTCTATTGTAGCACCATTGCACAATGAGTCTGGAAAAGAAATATATAATTTTAATTTGATGACAGGACTGTTTCATATGTGAGTGGTATATTGGAAATTTTACTGTGTAAACTCTGCAATCATCTATCACTTAGTACTTTGTTATAGCATGGCAGGCCTTTTTTCTTTAAGTCTTGTTAATTTCGGCCAGCTAAAGACTTGACATGCCCCAAATGTTCTATGTGTAATAAATTTTCAAAAATGGTAGTTTATGCTTTTTGCTTTTATTGCAGGCTATGTCTGTTTACAAACATCAGAATAAATGAATCTGTGCAAATGCAGTTCTACCTCTGACTGAATGTGGAAAAATAAACCTTTAAAAAAAATACAAGGGGATGCATGTTACCTTCATCCGCTCCTTATTTATTCATGCTCAACTAGTATCAATTTAAAACTTTTCACTTACGCACAGCTGCTGCACGCACGAACACAATTGATTGAGTCTTGCTCTTAACAATCAGGCCCTCATCACTACCATGACGATAGACTGGATTTTTTCCTCTGTTGCAAGATTTCATCACTTCTTTGTTAGAGCTGGAGCCTGAAAAAGTTTCAAAGATTTCATATGTGAATATTATATATGATCACTTGTCTGGCCAAATAAACATTCTTTCATAAGTGCCATCATACATAAAATTAAAACGACTTTGCCCTCATTTTCCTAACCAATGAAAATATAACTGCCTACATGGTATTAAGAAACTGCTTAAAATTTGTGCCAGTCTAACCTTTTGACCATAATACAGTGAAACTCGAATATAACGAGCTCGGATAAAATGAGTTCTCGCATGTACCGAGCAAAATGAAAATCCTCTTTTTTTTTTCCTTCTTTGTAATAGTAAACTTGCCTTTCATATAACGAGCATAAAATCCGCTAAATGCGGCCCTAACGAGGTAACCGACCTGCAATTAAGCCCTCGCAACCCTTTAGTCTGCAATAAAACTTTCAGTGGCGAGGAACTCCAATGTTTAGGCTACGTAACAATTGCCAACAATAGGCAAGTCTCGCTGTCTCGCTTATGTAATTTATCGGTAGGATTACCGGTACAAACTAGTTGCGCAGTAGGCCAAGAAGTGGGGTAGGGAAGGATGCGGTGGAGATGTGACCATGTGACGGGAGGAAGATGGGATTGATATGCTCGGCTAATGGTTGGCCAAGCATATTGTTTAGACCAATCATTGCGCTAGGCAATTTTGATTTCAATCATAACAATCGCAGAAACGGTGATTACGATCGGTCAGTCATTCGTTTCTCGACTCTCAACATTTGCATTGCTTTGTTTACACCTGTCAATGATGGAATCGAGGAAGAGAAAATGTCTGTCCTTCGAAACAAAACTAAAAATAATCGAAGAAGTCGAGAGAAAGCAGAAGAGCAAGGCAGAAATTTGTCGTGAAAACGGCATCGCAACAAGCACACTTTCAACATTTTTAAAGGACTGCGACAAAATCAGAGCCGCAGTTGAGAAGGACAGCTTGAATAACAAGAGACAGCAACCATCGGCGACTCCTGGGTAGACAAGGCGCTTCCGCTCTACCCGCAGCGAGCAGTCTAGTCATGTTAGATCTAGTGTATGGGTCTCCCTGACACTCCTGACAGTTTTTACATGGTTTTCAGTGGACCATGCGTGTTACGAGCCATCGGTTCTAACGAGCATCGACAGTCGGTCCCGATGACCTCGTTATATCCGAGTTTCACTGTATATCAAATAGCTCTAGAATTGCGTATGTGCCATACCTAAAACCTATGGCTAATGGTCTTCCACTTGGATATGACAGAGATGAAGATGGTGTAAATTCATGCTGACAAATTTCAGTGAGAATGGTGCTGTAATATCACATGCAAACTTTTCATTCAATACAAGCTGATCAGTTACATTACAACAAAATGTGTAAGACATCTTCCACTGATAAAAACGGGCATATGCATTTCAGGCCACATGGGTTTCAATTTATAAGGGTTACAGAATTTCAAAGAAAGTGGATGGCAAGTTGTAGACTATAGCCATTCTTGGCAAATTATACTTGTCTCTTTGAACAAGCAAAAGCTTCTCAAAATGAAGATGCAAGCAGTAAATATATTTCTCTTCTTTCCTGCTTCTGTAATTTGCTGCATCCTAGGAATTAGGAAATGTGTTAACAATTCTATGCACTTCTGGAGATGTTATATTCAAGGAAATCAATATCAATTTTCCCCAGGCTGCTAAAGTCATGACTAAACCTCTACATACTAAAGCCTTTAGGGAGTCTGAAATTAAAATTTTGTTACCAACAACACTGATGACATCGGTGCTACAGTCAGCCTCTCCTTCATCTGTCCCCATCACATCAAGCCTGAGGTAAGTGTTCTTTTCTGGAGCCCACAGTCTCACAGGGCAAGGTGTCATCCTAAGTTAGATTTAGATCACGTCAGGTCTTAATAAGGACCATGCAACAGTATGAATGAATGCTAAAATAGACAGCTATTTATATGTGATTGAAAACCTGGCACAAGTTTGATACTGAGACAACTGTGCTTTCTGTCTTCATTTCTTTGACGAAAGACATTGCTGGAGTTGATGCTTATGCCATACATCTCTACATTAACACCACTACTCATAATCATAATCATGCAAGCCTGACTATGAAAACCCAGCTGCTGTTGAATTTAGAACAATAAGGGGCATTTGGTGACCCTAGTTCCTTTTCACAAAAGAGTGCTGCACTGATGTAGCAGTTTTGAGTAAGGCACTGATAATTGTCAGATACAATTTTGCGTCTACCTCTGGTTTTTTGAAAATGGAAAGGAGAAGACTATTGGTCCGCCTCTGACCTCTAGGGTTGGAACATTGGAGACAGTACATTCATCTGAGGATATTAAATAAGCACAGATTATAATCTTTACAGCTATGATATCTTAAAACTAAATATGATTCTGCCCAACGACACAAAACTTTTTAAAAAATGTATAATGAATTTATTAACAAAATAGTCAACGTTTCGTGTTAAACACTTTTTCAAGACTGACAATGCAAGTTTAAGACATATAAAAGAAAGGCAAGTGAATACATATCTGATAGCCAGAAATAGAAATAGGAACAGAGCAACTGAAAGGGACTGAGATACGTTCTTTGTCTGAATTATTTAAAGCAACACTATACATAAACATACAGACAAAATTACACTATCACACACTCATGTACCTGCATAAATATTCACTCACTCACACCCCCCCCCTCCCCCACACACACACATATATTGACAGCTATGATCCCTATCAATGAGGGACAGATTAAAACAGAGAGAGAAATACGTTACTTGGGCAGTCCACCTCCTAAGCTTGTCATGAGAATCTGAATTACGAATAAAACCAGCACAGTATCAGGGATCTATCATGAATCCATAAGGGTTTTTCTACATTATCTGTGACACCAACATGATCCAGGTGACTTGCCTGCCCACTCAAGAATTAAGTTTATATGCATATTTCCTCCACATGAAATCCACTTCATGTCTGTGTTTTCTTTGTGTTCCAAGTGCATCTAGTACTAGACTAACATCTTGCCTTCAGGGAAACCCAGAAAAGGTTCATACTGGACTCATACGCACATGCTAACAGGGAAGAATCTTAATATGTGAACAGCTGGAAAGAGTGTCAAGATCATAGATGAACGCTAGGCTTACACGTGCATATTAGGGAACATTATATGAATGGTTTGAATATAAGGATTAAATTTCTGTGAAGTTAGCATCGATCTGGTGTAGTGATAGCATGTTCAGATTGCAAACTGAGGGACCCTGGCATCAAATCCCATAATAGACAGGACATGAGATTTTCTAGATTGATATTTCACAGTGAATCTAAAATTCCCATAGAACACTTTCCGTAAATTTGCAACGACTTAAATTATCAGTTAAACACTTACATTTCCTTCTCCTAAATGTGATGCCTTGCCACTTGGTCACATATAGATAAAAGGCCTAAGTGCTTAACACCGATTGGTTCTTTATTACTCACAGACAGGGGTACGAGATGATATTTTCAATATCAGATTATCAGGCTCCGTGCTCATCTGCATGTTGTGATGGAAGACTAGGCTGACAATGCTGGTTGAGAGATACATGGTGGAGAAAGGCTTCATGGTTGAGCAGTACTGAAAGGAAATGTGGCTGCTTGTATCTCCTCCTGTGGGGTGGAAGGCCAGTTCATATTATCCTGAAGATACCTCCATCTAGAGTATGTACCTCTTTATGAATGCAGTGCTATATTTTGTAAACACCAAAAGTTCAGCTGTACTGATCTTCCAAAATACTTCAAGAAGCAAATTACATGCACTGAAACCTCTATCAAATTGAGAAAAATCAAAGTACAATCAACTCTGCTTAATCGCCCTTCCTTGGGATCACGGAAAAGTGGGCGATTAGGCGGAGAAGCGATTAAGCGGAGAAGGTAATTTCGGCCATATTTTTGGTAATGGGGTTAAATTTCTTTGATGTCATGGTTTGTTGTCATGCACTGACGCTTTCTCGTCGCCAGACTCAGGACAAACTCGAGTTTGAAAATGTTGTAGCACACAAAATGTTTGATCTCCGTGGTCTCTCTCATTGGCCACCTCGCAGTAGTCCAGCAGATTATAAGGAGTAGGATGGCACGGTTAGGTAGACCGTTCATCCACATGACATATTCTCTGATCTGACAGAAATCCACCTGGCAGGCGCAATCAAGGCGTGGGGGGAGGAAACTATACGGCTTTCAGCGCATTAGCATTATCGGACAGGCGAAGGCGGTGATGCGTGGCGTAGGATGAAGGGGGACAAGGGGAGGTGGAGGTGGGGAGAAATGGTTTATCACACCTATTTCGGGGTGGCAGCTGTCACTCAGTCAACCAGTCTGCCATCTGTCATGCAGTTAAACCGTCTGTGTACATTATTTGTTTGTCAACTGTAACCGTCAACCACTGATCTTTGAATTCACGGGCGCTGAAGAAGAGTGGTCAATTATCCGGAGTGAGAGGTGATTATCCAGTGACTTTTATATAGAAAAAAATTCGGTTCCCCCGGAAACGAGCGATTAAGCGGAAAAGGCGATTAAGCGGAGGGTGATTAAGCAGAGTCGACTGTATGTCCTAAACCTTAAAAAGTAGGTGAAATCCACAACTGACAGATTCTACTGAGAGTGCACATTTTAAATGATCTTACCTCTGCTTCTCTATTTTTTTTTTCTTTGTATTTTGATTTGCTGAGCAAAAAGTTTGCTCGAGTAATTATTCTTTGTCGTTTCCAAATTAAGCTTACCATTACCTTGTGTTTCATGTTATCAAAATAGTTTATTGACCACACTGCATCTTGCTTTCCTAAATGTTTATATTTACCATCATAAAAGTCAAAAGATCCATCGTTGCATGAAATGTCTGATGGTTTAAACATTTCAAGGACCAGTTTTCTGTCTCGATCATCACTCTGGATCTGCCACTCACATCTGGAAAGGATGGACATGTTAAAGCATATGATGTCATGATATTCAACCATTACCCCATACACATGTTATTATAACAAAATTTCACATGCATACATAAATTGGTAGTAAGAAGAGAGTGTAGATTAAGTGGGGTGACTTCTCTCCATGTCTGAGACTCAGGTCTACGCTCCCATGTGGGCCAAACAAGATGCCCTTTTTGATAAGACAAAATATGAAGCTGGCTCTCTCTACTTCAGTTTGTTAATACTTCAGCCAATCGATATCACAAAAAGCACACCACCCTTACGGGGGCTTTCAATTTTGAGGTTTAAATATTATGCTTACTAGCTCCATTTTTCACCTCTTGTTCAGTACAGCAAGGAATGCTACTCAAGGAATTCCCAGGCAATGGTTTACCAAGTAAGATGGTCTGCCAACACATAGTTTACAGTTATATGCCCCATAAATATAAATCCAAACTGAATTTGTACAGGCTTAGCTCTGACCCACTGGATCTGTAAAAAAAAATCTACATTTGAAATGCTTGAGATAGAAGCAATTTTGTGAGTTCTTCAATAAAATGTAGGTGGAAGTCAAAAGACAAACCATTCTCTCCACTGTTTGGTACATATTTTGTTGCGTATTAATTAGAAAAGAGATCAGTAGATATATGCAATGAAATCTGCGGCTGATACTTCAGTTTAAATATTTTAATAGTAACTACACTGTTACATTTGACACTACACTGACAAATCATTGTGAGTAAAAGCATCTCTTTAATACCTCTCAACTGATGCCTTTCCCCGGAATGATTCATACACTGGTGCGTTCCCAACATGTATTACACTTGGCTGTCCATCCACACATTCAGCTGAAGCTGCAAACACATTTGAAAAAGTGAGAAAACGCTAGCATAGTTTAAGAGTACCAAGTTAAATTCTATAATAAGCAGGCAGTATCAGTGTAATTAAACAGTCTATGAATTAAAATATCTTAAGAAATGTTTGGTTTAACAGAGGAATAACAGGTAATGGGATGCTGCTGAGTAATGAACTCAGAATGCAGCTGCAAAACTGCCATGATGTACAAAAACATAATCTTGTCTACATTATATCATTTATCACAACTACCAAATACCTTCTCTTCCACACCCTGGATTGTGGATCCTTTTACTTCTTTTATTTTTGCCAAGCACTTTCAGAAGTCAGATGCTGCTTTCCCAACTCTCATAACTCATGAATTCAAATAAACTGAAGTGAGTGGTCTTTGTGTTTGTGAACAACACATATCCATATGAATATTAGAGAAACAATATGGTCACTAGAAGATAAATATGAAAACTTCACTGGGGGCAACAGCTTCTACTGATTTATAATTAATACGGGAGTTAAGATTCAGATCAAGACAGGGTGACAAAATTTTTAGCATTCCCTTTTTTATGTGTGCATTTATTGTTTTTCAACACAGCTGTGTAGTCAGGTCAGATTCTGTGATGGTGTGAGACAAAACTTTAAAAAAAAAAAAAAACCCACAAAAAAAGCACTACCAAAGCCCTTAAAAGTAGCCAACTTTTGACTGGTAAGAAATGCCAATAAAAATAAAACATGTCTCCTTTCAGTCTCAACGTATACATTTGAAGTTCTAATGTCTCAGCTTTTCCATGACAAATACCAGCTGCTTTCACTTGGAAATGATGAGAGAATATAAATAAATTAGAATTTCAACTTTCAGAAAATAGTCAAAATGTAGCCAAGTAGTATTCGTGTGGATTAGAGCACCATATAACCTGAAAAGGAACCAAATTTGGCTCTTTTGGAGCCAACCTCACGACACTATTTCTCAGGGTGATGATTCAGATTTGTTCAATGACCACCTAGGTTCATTCTCTCCAAGTTTTACCTCAGCCACAGTCTGATTTTAATGCTGTGAATAGTACACTTGAAAGAGAAAAAACTGTAAGGAGACTAACCATATTTCACCAAGGAGTAATAGATAGCAAAGCCTCTGCCAGTGTACTGTCCATCACTGTGGAATCTGAGAGTGATTGTCCGACTGACTGACTTGACAACTCTCCTGTCATTTCCACACCATTTTGCCAACAGCTTCCCACTGGTATCAGGACCTGTTGTAAAAGAAATTCTGTGACTGTGACAGTGGAAAGATGCTAGTATGTTTTGTTGACAAGAAAATATGCATATAATATACAAGATAAAGGTTTTAACATTATCTGGAATTTGGTTAAGTCAATACAATAAATTCATGATGTCATGATGGATTACTGTCTGCTAAAGCAGGGTCTATATTTATTTCTATTTGAGATCCCAGTATGTTCATTCAATCAAGCCTATGAATCTGTCATGAGTCCAGCTCATTTGGAACCCATGTCCAGTCCATGTGTAAGTCCTACATGGATCTTTTATATGGCAATCAAGATGGATCCATCGGGAACCTTCCTTCCATTTAATAACTGTTAAATTCTAAATCCCATCTTTGACGCAGAAAATTTTGAAATATGAATATCTTATTAACGATCTCTTTTTGTATTCCATGTGCTAATAGATTCCAGGAAGTTTTTGATAAGATTTTGTAGTGAGTGATCATGATCATGTTTTCTTGATATTTATATGGCACTGTGAATTACAGGATGGTCAGCATGAGAACATGTAATGGCTGTTACCTCTGGTGACTGTATAGTGGTGATAACAGCAGATGCTATACAGATGCAATGTTCCCAGCAATAGCAATGAAGCTGGTGAGGGCAAGTTTCAACATCAAGAATGATGTGCTATCATGGTACATAGTTTAAATGCCAAACAAACACAGAGAAATGCTGTAAGGAGCTACAGACCTTCAAAGGCCTCCAGATAATCTGTGTTGCAATCATGCATGTAATCATTTAAGTCAACCTCCATAGAGACTAGCTGAATGGCATAATCTTCACTGCTCAGCACAGCTTTGATAGTCCATACACATTCATCATCCCTGTGAAAGTATAGAGAGAAATTCAACAAGTATGAATCTTTAAGTTCCTTTTCTATTAATGAAACACTCTCTCCTCTGGTCTTGGTCACAAGTTGAAATTTCCTTACTTCCTTTCCCAGTTCTCAACCTCTCAGTCCTTCCCCTCTTCCCCCTCCACTTTCCAATGATTATAATGGTATCCAGGGAGAAAGTATTTTGGCTAGATCATATGATGTCACTTGTGTTTCTGGGTGCATAAAGACAAAAACAATGCCAAAGAATAAGGTTCAACCACTACTATTTTATATAGATGCAAATTTACAATACAATCTCAGATAAAATATATGAGAATATTAAAATATGAGTTTCATTCTCATTGCCCACTTCTTGAAAATGTTTTTGCCCATGGGATTTTAAGTATTTTGAGCATTACTTCATCAATCTGCCTTTTCACAAAAAATTTATGTCTATCTTGAAGTTTGATCACTGAATAAAAGAGAGACTGTCTACTTACGTTTCGTAATTCTGAGGATAACCAGGGGAAAGAATAGACCTTGCCTGGAAGTCAGCTAGAAGTTCAGCCTGAGACTGAGACGCACACTTATCCCCTGCAAACAGAGCAATCAATGTGTTTCCTGCTGAATAAGCTTGCTTTCCTATTATAGGTAGGAAAATATGTAATTTGGTTTTTTTTTGTTTTTTTATTTATAAATTTCATATTCTGGATTTAAATTAGCTCTCAAAACTTTGCTGGTCTTTAACTTTTGTAATTTGGCTGATATTCTATAGGCCTAAATAGTAGTCACTGAATAAGAAATATTTGCATGCCAATACTAGATAAACTGTTCACATCTGAAAATCTATGCAAGAGCCTGTTTTATACTGTGTGCAACCAATGACAACAAAGCGATTCAAAGCACCTTGCCTCAAATTCATTTTCAGTGATGGCAGCACTTCATTTGGAAAGATCAAAAAATCAATTTTGATTTCTCCACTTTCTTAGTTGTCTGCTCTTTGTTAACAATTCTATTACTGTATCATGATAATGTGATACTGATAGTCACACAATTTAAAATTTGAAGCATGAAACTGAGAATAGCCCACAAGGGATGCCTGCGCAAGGACCTTATCTTTCTTACATAATGACATGATCTTTGTGCAAGCACCCCTCAAAAGAGGCCGAAGAGGGTGCCATTCTATCAAGGAGGACAATCTTGTGATAATAAACTTAGATGACATATTAGATCAGATGTATTTTAACTGACACCCTCTGTGTGCAAGGCATGGCACTGTATTAATACTATGTCAATGAATGTGTGTGGCAAAGTTACAGTAAGAGGAGATCTAAGAGAAGGAAATTGTTTACATGAGCTGCAAAGGCCTGGATAGAAGTATATGTAGACATCATGTGCCCATTAATCTGCTGGAAAATAAATGCAGCTGCTGAACACCGCGGGGACAGCTATAATTATTTGCCTCTTTAACCTCTTAACCTTTGCATCTGCCACCGCACATCGCGGTACCTGTGGCATAACAAACGTTCCTGCGAAAACAGTGCAGACTCAGGCGTATTGTTGTTGTGGTCTTCACTTACCTGAGGCAAAAACACAGCACAGGTAAAGTACGCTGACGGTGAGAAAGACATTCCGAGAATCACCTGGCATCCTGAAGGAAATGGCTGTTTTCTGTCTTTAGTTACTCGACGCCAGTCGGTACAATTCTGTTGTACAATCTAAGAAGTCAAATTAAAATAGATCTGTAACAGTTCTAGAGAATAGAAATCGAAATTTCATGTCATACGCTAATGGGAATTAACCGAACATTTTTTTCATTTATTTCTAAGTCTAGGCTACCTGTTATTATAAATGTATACAAAAGTGAACATGAACTCACTCTTTCTCTCTCTCCTTCCGTCGAAGTAGTAAGTGTCAAAACCGATCCAGTTTACCTTCCTCCTTATTATTATTATATAGGTTTAGTAACAATGTACCCGCGTTCACTTACCTGCACACTTCCGCGTTTAGCGATTTCAAAATGTTGTCGCTATAGATCCGCTGTGTAGGCTACCTTTCGGCGTTTTGGCCCCACTGCTAGACACGGCAGTGCTGTAGGCCTAGGCTATGACACCGACAACATTAACACGACTGTGACAAAATGAACCAGCGTAGCGAGTCTTCCTTAAATGCCTTAATGCTCTGCCGGTGTTTCACCGGTTCACTCGCAAGGGACTAGCTAGACCTAGGTGTGCAGTCAAGAGCACAATACATTGCGGGCGCTTTACCATTCACCCTGGTGCATGGTGGGGTCGCGTTGTTCCCATAAATAAATCCCTACACGTGATTTAGGGAACCAGATAGCGAGTTTGTTGCTTTTGCACGACCATGTTTCTCAGCTTTTCTCTTCTCTCCCTCTCTCTACTTTCACATTTCCCATTTACTCAGCCTTCGTAAAGTTGTTTTTGAGACCATCTTCAAGTATAGTCGACTCCGTTTCATCGCAACTCTTCGAGAGCATCGAACAAATTTTTATTGTGAATGAAAGGAGCTGCGAGTATCCAATTACTTGTGTATGTAGAAAAGTAACGTTCTGTTGGAGAAGAGGTTTGTGATTAAGGGGAAGTTGGGATTATCCGAAGTCGACTTATTAGGCCGTATTATGTCCCTCACGTAGAATGGGGTATATTGGCAAAATCTACTTGTGATAAGGTTCGATCACATTTTTCCTCAATAAATTAACAAATGAACCATGACATCGGGGGAAGGAGAGAAGAAGAGAGGGAGGGGGAGAGGAGGAATCTGAATAATTAATGAAAACAGGGCTTCCATAGGATGGGAAACAAAATTTCATTTAATGCCCCTCATCAACATCGTCGTCTTCATCATCATAGTCATTGTCATCACTGTCTCAGTTCTCAATGTTGTTGTCTTCATCGTCATTATTATAAGCAGTCACATCATTAGGATCTTATTCATCATCGTTAACCCCAGGAGACTGGTTATAAATCGCTCTTCTCAAACAGATTTTACATGAACAAAATCAAGGCAGGCCTGTTTATGGGTCACTATATTATAACTATTTAGATCTGATTACCTCGCTTGCGCGCTCTCTCACTCCCTCTCTCTCTCATCCTCTCCCCCTCTCTTCGTTTCTCTCTTTCTCTCTATTCTTTTCTCTCTTCGGGCTTTCTCTTCCTCCTTTCTCTTATTTCCACCTCTTTCTTGCACTGTCTCCTCCTTTCCCTCTCATCTTTCCCTCTCATCCTATCTCCGACCGTCACTCCGCCTCACCGTCCTCGAGAGTCGAGAGTATCGCCTTGCAACAATCGAGACTGATCAAGATTAATCCTGCGACAAAGTTTGTCCCCTAACTGCGTACTTGTCTGTCTCTCTGCCTGTCTGTCAGCCTGTCTGCCTGAGTGATACTCTCATCCTCTCGGTCCGTTGTCACCATCACCACATCTCTTCCTTCTTCTGTTTCTCCCTTCCCCTTCCCCTCCCCCACCCCCCAATCTCCACCGATTCTGTTACAGATTATCTCCAAAGTGTATCTGTTGGGAGTTTCGCTGTGGACGATCAAGTTTGAGACGAAATGCCGAGAAACACCTTGACTAGATCTACCCCTAAAAGTTGAATCCAAGACTCTCTCAGCTTGCTTACAAATTAAACGCCCTAGCACTGCATTTGCATAACAAGAAAGCGTATCACAGTAATTGAATCTTTATATTCCTGCCACATAAACATAATACTCTAACTTCCATGTGTAATAATAATACAAGGATGAAACAGAGCACTGACTTCTAGAAATCAAGTAGGATAAAGTGGAAAGTGCTCAAGAAGACAAATGCAGAGAGAAAATGAAAGAAAGAAAGAAAGTGATGTGGTGGGAATCGAAACCGCGACCTCTGCGTCGGCACCCATCGCCTTGCTGTCAGTTCGGAATCAGGTAGATTGGGGTGGCGGCGTGGTCGTGTATAGACGTCTACCTGATTCCGAACTGACGGCAAGGCGATGGGTGCCGACGCAAAGGTCGCGGGTTCCATTTCCACCACATCACTTTCTTTCCTTCTTTCATTTTCTCTCTGCATTTGTCTTCTTGAGCACTTTCCACTTTATTCTACTTGATTTCCATGTGTAAGCCTGTTCACCTATGACCTTGACAAACTTTCCTGCCTAATAGAAACAAACAAACAAAAATTATGAATTTATTAACTGTAGATCTATTGTCGATTAGGAATACGGGAAGTGTTGTTGTGCTTTAAAAACAAGTAGATAATATAACACTCCTGTTTTGAGAAATGCACAGTTTATGTCCGGGAATGAAGTCACCATTATAACATTGGGCTTTGTCCAGCAAACAGTAGAAGCTACGTATGAATGCTTCATGGATTAAATCAATAAAATACAGTACATGTATAAGGTCGATCCATGAAAGTTTTCATAGGTTTCTCCGCGTCTCATTATTCACTTCCTCCTCTGACAACAGACAAGTGATGCCATTGCCCGGTTTTTCCCTGTCTGTTTGTCTGTCTGTCTGTCCGTCCGTCTGTCTGTCTGTCGGTCTGTCGGTCTATCTGTCTGTCTGAATTTCTGTCTGTCTGTCTGCTAACTAATCTCAATCTTCTCGTCAGCGTCTTTTACACCACCATTATCAAAACTGGATTGCTATATTGAGTCCCAGAACTCCTGAGGGGAGGGCGTTGGTTGGTAGGTGCTAGGAGAGTAGTCAGAGCTATCGATTCTGCAAAACGTTTAAACCGTCTACTCTGAACTCTGGGTGTCTCTCTTCCTATTCGGTGACCATGACAGACAGAAGTGTAGGCCTATATCTCCATTATGGAGATATGTCTGTATTTTAGGTACTTTAAGTTTGCAGGTTGGTTGGTTGGTTAGTTTTGGAAGTTTCAAACCAATCTGAGCAAAACCTGGTGGGAAGATTAGGCCTTGACTGAAACAGAAACCAATAATTTGAAAATTTTGGTAAAAATAGACTGGAATCCCTATTCAGCTTCCCCTCCCCCTTCCCCCTTCTCCCACCAAAAAAAAAAAAATTACAAAGGAAACAGCTGTGTCTGTAACAATAAATGTAGCTGTGCTCTCCCTTGTGTTATGTCAACACTTCAGGATGTGGCTTTATTATTATACTCTGATAGACACTCTTTCCTTTCACGTAAACTGCAGCTGATAGTCCCAGAGAGGCGACGTCCTGTTTAAGGCCCATCGCTTGAAGTACTAGCAAACAGACAAATGAAAAAAGCCAGCTTCACTTTTTTTTTTTTGCACCTCATTAAGAACTTCACCTTGTTCAGCCTGCGTGGGATCGCCGACCCGGAGTTCCCAGACACTAGGAGAAGTCAACTAGCCCAGTCTGCACCCCATGCCTTCCCACCTTTTGATCTTCTTCTAGTGTATTAGATTTGGGTACAGACTGCTTTCTTTGCACACTGTACAAAATGTTAATTGTTCAGTTAAAGAGATACAAGCATACAAAACAAACGAAGACAGGTCAGATGACAGAAAACAGCTGACCACATACCGGTACTGTAATTTGACAAATATAAATACAAAGATAGCTGTGGCACAAAGACTATAATTTTCAGAGTATGATGTAATTCAGCATAAATACATTGGCCATTACTAGAAGCGAGGCTACTTTGACGTTATGTGCTAGATATAATATACCGTACTCACTTAAATCTCAAACTTGATAGTCTAAACTTTTCCCCCAAGCATTCTCTTGGTCTCTTCTCCTGCAAATATACTACAGAAGACGTACCTATTTATAATGGCCATTTTATAATGGGAACCGATTTCAACGGTGGAGTTATAAATCTCCGTTCCCCCCTATTATTTTGTATTATTAAAATCCGTTCTCAAAAAAATAAATAAAAAATAAAATAAAACTTAAATTGTAAATAATTAGAAACGTGTTTGTGAAGCAGAGATGAAATTTTGTTTTCATGCGTGTTGTCTCCACGTTCAAGTAGTAATAAAAGACTTCGAACAGAGCAAACTTTAGCTAGGAAACCATGGCTACCAACATCATATTCAATGAGATGAAAGAAGTGAAGGGGAAATGCATAATTCCGCACGAAATCAAGCGAATGAAAACAATGAAGTAATATACGAGGATATTCAGCGAAGCAACGAATCAACGCGGCCCTTTCAAGTTATTTCCGCAGACAAGGGGAAGGAAGTAAGGAAGTGCTGTCCAGTCTACGCCAGGTCTAAATTTAAATCATCGGCGAACGGAACCTTTCCTTACTCGTTAGGAGAAACATAGAAATGGAACTTTTAAGTTGTCCAGAGCACACTGGTAATTTGACCTCACTTTCTAAATCTTGAGAAAGATAAAACACCTCGAATGGAGACTTTATTTTAGAAGATTAAAATACAGTCAAGAACAAGAGATTGTCTAGATTTAACTTTTTAAGACTAAGATCCATCTCGGGCCGGGTATGGCTATGGTCGGGCCTATTAATCTGTTAATATCTAATAAATCAGCAGTTTTAAGTAGTGGTAAACCTTGTCTTTACCACTATGTATAATATGAAAGGAGCTCCTGTCTAAATAGCAGAAGGGAAGGAACTTCAACTGTTCCAAAGGAGACTCATACTCATACTTGGGCAAGATTTCTTTCCGCAGGCAACAATCCGTTAGGGTTAGGGGTAAGGGTAGGGTTAGGGGTAGGGGTAGGGACTAGGGGTAGGGTTAAGGGTAAATAATCCAAATCCTGTCCCATCAAAATGATCCCTCTTTAGTATGTTCTTATTTCGGGGTTGTTGCCTGCGGAAATCTTTCCCATACTTGATCAGCTGATGTTGTTTACGGTAGAAACAAGAGACAAGATCCCTGACACCAAAGACCTGGAAAGTGCACATATTTCAAGTTTCATTTTGTAATGAAACTCATGTCCATCTGGCTAGTAATTAATGATTGCCAAACCAAATGCATATTGAAAATAATGCTGCAGTGGTCCAAAACAAGGATGGATTCGAAAAATTGGAATAATGGTTAAAATTTCAGTCAAAGCTCTTGCTATGGTCACAAGCTCCTGGGAGTCCTTAGGTGAAACTTGTCCATTGTTGTGTGATGCTGAAATTACAGAGGTAGAAAACATTTGAGATGCTGGCAAGAGATGTTTTTTTTAATCTCTTTCTAACAATGCAAGTATATTGACCATACCTATTTTTCAGGCTCCTATTGTATGCTCAAGACAGGTACAAGACAAGGTCCTCATCAAGGTGTCAGCTTCTATATGTGTGGGAAATGTAAATTCATCAGATCAACATCGTAAGTTTCCACAAACACTGATTGTTATTCTTTCCTGTAATTATACAGGACTTCCTAAAAAGTTGTTACCGATTCTAAATATCTTGTCATACAAGTAAAGATATATTGAGATATCTGGTAAGACTTCAAAAGGAGAGCTAGAATTTTATAACCCGCAAGCAAAATTTAATTGTTGTATTATAACTTCCTGTAAATCAAGATAGAATGGCACATCCAATTTCAGCATGCTGCAAAGGACAGTTGGACAGCACTCACACCTCGTAGGCAGCATATTTTGTTCACCAAGAAGCTTGATTTCATGATGACAAAAGCCTTCTTGTGCGAATTCAATTCCCAGAGGTCATTTCCATCTTTGTAGCCATGTGAATAAACAGAATATTGGTTTTGGGCCGCACAACAATCCCTTAAAAGAAGTAGTCCACTTTCTGCGGAGAAAGTTATGGTCTGGTGTGTCATTGGTTGCAGGTGTATGATTGGGTCATATTTCTTGAGGGGACAGACCATACAGTGGCTGCTAATGCTGCCCCCTGCCTAGCATGTTTATTGTTAGAGTTAGAGACAAAGCACTTGCCTGTACTAAACCACTCCAGTGTCAGCATGAGATGAGGAGAATATGGTTTTAGGAAGATAGAGCATTATCTCACACAGCAAACTTGCGCATGGATTTCCTTTGATAGCGAGCTAGATATTACTTTTTTTGTTAAAGAGAAGCGTCAATTCCTGGCCTGCCAAGCGCTCTGATCTCCACTCATGTAGCTTCTATTTTTTGTGGGGTTATTTTAACCCTTTGACTGTCATCATATGCCCATGAAATTCTAAGGCTTGTGATATTATTATTATATTTTATAAGGAAAGATAAAAAAAGAAACTGCGTTATTATTACACTTTTTGTATTTAATGATTTAGTATGTCCCTTCATCAGAAAAAATAAGGTACATTTATGAACTTTATGAATTCTTTTAATTTCTCAGCTTAAATTTGAAAAATGTATGTGGTCTGTGGCATTGAAGGAGTTAAAAACTGGGATATATAGAAACCCTGAATCCGAGAGTGGAAAGACAATATCAAATGTAATTCATAGCTTTGAACAAGGTTTTCAGAGAGTAGTTGCTGCAAAATGGGACTGGATGGATATATACGATGCATTTTAAGATTTCCAGTAAAATTTGAAAATTTTCTCTCTTGTTCATTCAGTGTAATCTTTTATCAAATACAAGCCCCTTAGAATCAGTAACAAACTTTTAGGACACCCTGTAGGAGGATGGTCTTCTACATTCACAGACAACCTATATGAAGAGTTGGAAGGAGGCATCATTTCTAAAATGAAAGAATTGGATAAATACTCATATCTCACTCTTTCTTCCCTTTTCTACAATTGATATAGACATTCTGCAGTTTGTTAACTTGATGACTTAATGCAGTGGTTAAAATGTTTTCATAATGATCAATGCATATAAGAATTGTTGTCTTGTCATTTTTCTCAGACTGCAGCCTGTGAATTGCTCAAGGCATCAAGGATTCACTGTTGAGCTACAGTCACTTGTCAGTGCGAAGTCAGCTGATCATCTAAGGTAAGTATGCTCTGTTTTGCATTCTTGAAACGCATGTCTTCGCCAGCACTGCAAATTAGTAGTACTTGCAGTCATAGAGCTGTCTTATATTACAATGGAAGTCAGCTAAACTGAAGCTGTGTGAGCTGAAGCCCTTTTTGACTAAAACTTGTTGAAGTTCCACCGGTCTTTTTAAAATAGTCTTTGTAATTTCACTCCGCTGTATAAGAAAAAGAAATACAGTTGACCCCCACTTAATCGCCCTTCCTCGGGATCACGGAAAAAGTGGATGATTAAGCGGAGAAGCGATCAAGCGAAGAAGGTAATTTGGGCCATATTTTTGGTAATGGGATTAAATTTCTTTGATGTCATGGTTTGTTATGGTTTTGACGCCAGACTCAGGACAGATTTGAGTTTGACGGTATTGTAGCTCACAAAATGTTTGATCTCCGTGGTTTCTCTCATTGGCCACCTTGCAGTAGCCCAACAGACAATAAGGAGTAGGATGGCCAGAGTAGGATCGACCGTTCATCCACATGACATGTTCTCAGATCTAGCCAAAATCCACCAATATGATGTTTACATTCTCCGCCTCGCTGAGACGGAAGGCGTGGTAAGTGGATACTATACGGCTTTAGGCGCATTAGCATGATCGGACGGGCGACGGCGGTGATGCATAGCGTGGGATGAAAGGGGTCAAGGGAAGGGGAGGTGGAAAGGAAAGGCTTATCACACCTATTTCAGCGTGGCAGCTGTCACTCAGTCAATCGGTCTGCCATCCCTCGCATATTTGTTTGTCAACTGTAATTCTTCAACCGCTGATCTTTGAATTCACAGGAGCTGAAGAGTGGTCATTTATCCGGAGTGAGAGGCGATTATTCAGTGACTTTTATATAGAAAAAATTCGGTTCCCTGGGAAACGAGGCGATTAAGCGGAGGGCGGTTAAGCGGAGTCGACTGTAGTTTGAATATTTTTTAATTGAGATTTTTTTATATTTGTTATGCCTGTTACAGTTTGATCCTTGCTGTTTTGAAGTGACAGTTCGAGACAAATCAATAACATTAGAAATATAATATAATAATGTGAACTATTTTCCTAATGGTGCAGGGTATCTGTCTGTCTCCTTTCGCAGACAACAGTCAGGAAAAGAGCAAACAATGCCTTTCATTCATGTGACATTAATTAGCAACTCATGGTGGCATAACTGGATCCGGTGGCACAGTTTGTTGATGCTGTTTGACTGACTGCATATTAAATGTTTGTTTTTCCAACAATCAATGATAAGCTACTGATACATTGTAACTCTCCTCTTCCATGTGACACTAGAAAGCATGTTCTCTCTGTCTCTTTTTTTCTCTCTCTCTCTGTCTTTCTCTCTCTATCCCGGCTCCCAACCTTCCCTTTCCTCTTTTTCTTCCTACCACAGCTCTTCATCTGTAATGGTATTATTTATTGTACAAAGATCACATTCTCATTTATGTCAGCACCAGTAAAATTGTATCCAAGTGCATGCACTATTATTCTGCACCCAGAATAATACTGTTCATTTAAAAGGCATGACTTTTTCCTTATTTTACATTGCCGCTGTTGTTGAAACAAGCACTTCTTTTGATATCAAATATGGTTAATCTAGAGTGATTTGTATGGCCCGTGGATTTCAATTTAACTAACCTGCTCTGTGGAGAGGAGATTAATGCACTTAATGTAATTACAGTACAGACCAAAGGATCCTGTTGTGGTATAACTAATTTATGCACAGTGTTTTGTTCAGACCCCTTGAATTTCACAATCTATGCCGATCTCCCAGTCAGTCTGCTCTCTAAAGTTAGCATTACTTTGTAAAAACAAAAAATCCCTCAAAAAATGTAAAAATGCCCTCTCAAATTTATGACAAAGGCAGAATGTCTGTTTTAGCTCATATGACATGGACAAAATATAGTATACAATATTGTGGATCAGACAGTGTTGTGGATTAGGTAGACCTATAGTAGTTTCTGCCTCATGTTTGTATATTTCTTCAACAGACGTTACTTTCGATGCCATGGCAGAAAGGCTGGTGAATCTTGGTGTGGTTATGAACATTTCCCTCTAGTAAGTGCCTTATTTTATGCACTTTGCTTAACTTCCATCCTTTCATCTTTTTCATTTCCTACCTTTCTCTTGTGTTGATTGCTAAAACTGTTCTACCGTTTAGTTTTATATCAACTATTACTTTCTGGGGGAGTAAAATAGAAAAGTGCTGCAGTTGCTGCCTTTGAATTTATATTTCTCTGCTATCTTTGCTCTTTATTAACCTTTCTGTTCATTTTGTTCAAAACTCATAATATGGGTGAATGTTATAAGGCTGTTACCTGAAGGGATATAATAATAATATCTCATTTCTGCAGCTATGAAAACATTGTCAATGAAAATGGAAGCTAGTTTCAATCAACTCGATCCAGTATGTGTCTTGAATTATATTTGAATTGCCAATTCATGCTCTGAAGAGATGTTTTCTATGTTTTGTATTGACTACAGAATGCTGCTAAGCCTCTGAAAGATTACAATTACCAGGACACACAGAAGACAAAGCCAAGCTCAAATTCATTGAAACTGAAGGAAGAACAAACTTCACCTCGTTCATGTGAAGAAAATTTGGCAGATTCAGAGCATCCAGAGGATTCTCAAGCTGCAAGTTCTGTGCTGTTAACCAAGGCAGCATGTGAAGACAAAGATTTTCATGATCAGCAGAATGAAGCATCGGTAATTATTGTGAGTGATGAGGAAGAAGATCAAAAGAAACAAGCACCAGTTGAAAAGAAAAGCAGTGCATCATCATTAATGGATGTAAGCTTTGCCGATTTATGCAAATCACAGCTTGCTTCCTCATCTTCTTCTACAACAAGCATGGATGTCAGTTTTGCCAGCAAATCTTTCAAGGAGTACAGGGAATCTCCACATCCTGCGTCAAAGAGTAAATCTAGCCTGCGCACTAGAGTTAAACCAAGGTGTAATTCTGATTTGGAGAAGAGTGGTGATGAATCTGATCTTGAAGGTCTGTCTAAGACTGAGAATAACAGTTTGCCAAAGAAAGTAACTTCCTCAGAGTGCACATCTAAATCCATAGAAAAGTCAGTAGGGGAAATCACAGATAAGGCGCCTAAAGATGATGGAAAAAAGGAAGGAACATCTGTGACACAGGAAGTTGCCACAGCCTGTGGTAATAATAAAATTTCACAGAAGCAGTCAGGTGATGCTGTTACTGTAAAACTAGATAATGGGCAGCCACATAGACCTGAAACTTCACAGGATAATACAACGAAGACTAATTTGCAGCTTGCATCAGGAGCTACCAAGCCTGCAGACGTCAGGCCAAAGATAACAGTCCCTTCAGAAAGCCTGAGCAGTCTCATGAACAAGAAGACACTTTTCACCAGAGAGCTTCAGAAGATTCAAGTAAGAAATCTTCATGGTTTGCTATTGTTTGCTTGATTGGTGCTAATGAAACCAAGTTTTACATCTTGCATTCAGTGCTATAACCATTTGTATTTAACATGGCCAGAAGTGGTTGCCATATTTTGACTTTGCTTCTGCCTTTGAGCAATTGTTATTTAAAGACTGATGTGTGACCTCTGGGAGAACAGTGTGTGACCACATTTCCTGGTAAATGAAGGGAGAAAACAATTTTAAAAAATCACTTGTTTGCATCATTTTGAGATGAAAGTATAACTGTAATGACGTATGACATGTCTTGTATTTTAAGAAATGCATTAATTGTCAGATCTTCTGTTTTTCTTGTTTGAATATGAGAGAATGCATTCCAATAATGGTTTTCTAAAGATCAGTTATTGTTTGCAGGAGTATCTTTTATAGCGATTATGAAATAAATTCAATTCATTTTTAATTAAGATATTTTTTCATTTTCTTCCACATCTCTCTACAGGCAAGCATGCGAGTCATCAACATTCCATCATTACCTGATAAAGGTCAGCGTATACTGGACAGAATGAAAACTGTACAGGATGACATTGCTGAAATTGATGCCCAGATAAAGCTCATGAGCTTAGGTGAGTTCTTACCATGATATTAACTTTTCATGAAGGAATTGTTGTGTAGCAGTATGAATTATCATCAAAGTTAAGCAGGTGACCACTGTTCATTCCTGACGAAAGCAGTCACCTTAGTCAGGTAGTTGCCTTATGCAGATTGGTTAGTAAAGACAGTAAGAAAAACCTTTCCCATCTGGGTTCTCAAATTAATTTGACTTAGTCTCAGGCTTAAGATTGCCTGTGGCCCATAAGAGGGTTTTTATTACCCGTGCATAATATTTTCCCCTTTGACAAGCTTAAATCTAGATTCCTGCAAAACAGTATGTGTGCCATAATGATGGGTTATCTTTATTAAAAAATATCAGTTAAGTAAGGTATTTATAGGTAATTAGAAAACAAAAGACAACCTATGCACATAAGTAGTCAGACTAGGAAGAGTGTCAGTATCACAAAGAGTTTGTCACAGAGGAAATCAAGCCATTCAGCAAGTCATTGTTAACAGTTGAGGGTTAAGCAATTATTTGTCTACAATCAGGAGAGAGATACAGTCAACCTCACCAAGCTGCTGGCAATGCATAGATCATGAAACAGTCGTTATAATTATGCTGAGTAGTTTCTGGTTGCTGTATGTGAACATGGAGCTTTAACAGTCTCAAAATAGCCAACTAGAGGTTGCTATATACAGGCTGATTTCTTATGTTTTGTTATAGTTGATTCTGCATAATTGCAGTCCGGATAATTCCAACTGTCCTTACTTGCAACATTTTCTCAAATCAACATACTGTATTTCTGTATAACAGTTGGTGAATAATAGCAACTCCATTTCGTAATAATTTTCTTGTGCGCCATAGGAGTTACACTCAAAATGAAGTCACTGCAAGAGAACGGAGGTCATAATAATGTTAGACAGGTAATCATCACATACAGATTAAATCGATAAGAAAATTAAACAGTTGTCCTTGAAAGTTGGTCGTCCAAACAAGTGGTCATCTGAGACAGGTGGTTCTTGGATCTCATTCAACTATACAAATGCCTTCCCATGTTTATTATTTTCTTTCACATGATTTATTGATGTGTTGCAAATTGGTGGACACTGAACAAAGAGAGAGCAGCCACATCATAGTTACCATGCCATGTTGTCACTTTTAAACATGAGAAATATAAATTTGAAAAAATGGTTTTGTGATACGTACTTCTCATCTGGACAAAAAATGTACCTTTTGAAACATCCAGCCAGATTTTTATCAAACCCTGTGTTGGCCCTTATAAATGTGTATAATGATTGACTTCCTGCAGTAGCAAGACTTCTGTTTGGCAGTCTGTTCACCATTTTGTAATGTTCCGTTGACTGATTTCACCACATCCATATTAAAGCCTTAATATTCACTTGCCTTAACAGAGGAAAAGAATAACTCAAACTCTAGCCAAGCAAGTAAACGCGAGACAGCAGCTGGTGGTCCACAGACTATCAAAATGTATCCAGGTCCTAATGGACAAACCATTATGCAGTTAGTCAAGAACAACACAAATCAGGTATGAAAACAAATTTTAATTAGACATGCTGAAATGGTTAAATAACTGGCTTGACTTGCCTCTCAGAAGGACATATTATAGAAACTGACTTATTTTTAGGAAAAAATAAAAACTTTATTTTTCTTAGAAACACAAAACTCACATTCCTAACTGTAAAATTGCAATGAGGAATACATTTAGAGAGTATAACGATGGTCTTCCTGTCAATAGGCCTTGGCATACCTGTGTCCCCTCACGTTTTAGCACTGGAAACTTTATTGTGCCAGCTCATGATGCCCGACATCCTTTGCGACTGTCACTATTTTTGAAATCATAGTCAGCAGTGGTTGTAACAATTCAGACTTTGGATAATGTAACCCTGTGGGTTGTCTGGGGCCAGCAGAGGCGTTATATCATTATGACAGACACTTGAAACACTGTTTTATTGGAATAGTAGGGTATGGTCCATATTAAACCATATGACAGGCATCATAGATACTTTTTAGTGAGAAAAAGTATTGAAAACGGAAAATTATGTTTGATGTGCGTGTCCTACTTTAATGAAGGGAAGTCTCTCCAGTCATACTGTGGCGCTAAATGAAATACTGTATTGAATTTTGTTGTCAGTTACTTTTCTGTATATGCTTTGTCACTTACAGAACCAACCTGCATTTGCGATTGCATCGGCACCAACCTCGGTCAATGTCAGAAACAGTAACAGCAATGGTGGTGCTCAGACAGTTCAGTATCCTGGTACTCTACAACAGCAGCAACAGCAGCAGCAGCCTTATCTTCCTCACTTAATGCATCTTCCTCCACATATGCAGCAGCTTTTTGCAGGTATTTTTGGAAAGATGATTGTAATTTGATTCTCCTATTATTAGATATGTCTTGTAGCTAGAGAGAATGAGACCTAACTTGTTTTTTGGTATGGTGTGAAAGCGTAATGCATTTATTTTCAGTATGTGAACAAATTTTTGATCCAGCATGATTCTGGCCCTAGATATATTTACTTGAAGTGGCAGCGGATCAACCTTTGCAATGGAATAAAATCCTGACAAAGTCAGGATTGAAGAACAGTTGTAAATAATTCATCTAATATGCCTAACATGAACTCAAATTTATTTACAACTGCTGACCATTTGCCCATAAAAGCAACGCTCTTTTGTCTAGAAATTATTTTACTCACAATTTCTGCAACGAACAAAGGTTTCATACCAGCTGGCTCTGTTCACCATCAGAGCCTGATACTCATTTCTTAGTGTGGTGACATACACCTAATTTGATAGGCTGCCAGACATATTTGTTATGGTCAGTGTGCAAGGCTATACAATCGTGTCTCATTAATCTGGGCTCCAGGAAGCCCGAAACCTTGCTTAACCCAACTCACACTGTTGGATATTTTTTTTCTCTCTATGTAAATATCATCCGAACATGAAAATTGGGAATATCTGTGTATATTTATGTTGTATTACAATCCCTGCCTGGCCAATGACTCCACCTGGTCTTGTTTATGCTGCCTCTGCCTGTAAAACCAAACAAACAAAAGAGTACGGGTAACCTACAAGATAAGTTAAGGAGATAAGCTGTTGGATAAGGGAATTCAAAAGATAATCAATAGGTTTGCAATATCAAAGCATCAGTTTGCAACTTTGATGTAGTAGTGTGATGGATTTGATTCTCTCTTCCCCCTTTCTGTTGTCTTGCTTTCTTCTTTGCCCAGTGACCTTCTGTTGCTCATCCATCCATCATCCAGCCACCCACACATATCATAATTAGACAAGATTTCTTCTGAATATGTCACTAAGCTGCCCAGTCATCTTTTCAAATAATCGGCTGTAACTTTTCTCCTTTCCTACTTTGTTAATTACTTGACCCAATAGTCCAGAAAATTTGATAATCAGAACAAATATATGCGAACCAGAAAGTTCAGATTACAGAGACATGGTTGTATTTATATATTTTGGCCTTGCCTTTCAGATATATCTCAGCATTTCAATGGATCAAGTAATGTCATGCACAAGTGTTGTGGGTTCCACATTTTATCCATTTATTTCTTCAGCTTTGTTTTTATTATGCTTCTAAAGTCTGCAGGGTATATTCTTGTTTATAGCAAACTTCTAATCTTTTCGATGGCACTGCAAAATTGTTTTCTCATGACAGCCAATCCTCAGGCTATGACACTGTATGGGGGAAGAATGACGGCACAGAGGTTGCAAAAAGTTGGTGCCATCACTACTGAGGCTATTGACAAACTGCACAAGTAAGAGCTTTTGTTGCATCAAATTATCATATCTTGAAATACAGTCGAGTCCATGTATGTCGAAATCGGATTCCTCCAATTACTTATTAGTCGAAAGAAAAAGAAATAATAGTTTTTTTTCCTTCTTTGCGTCTATTAATCATCCTTGCATAAGACGAAGTAATTAATACTCATTTCTGATTAGTCCAACTGCCCAGCGCTGCCACAGAGGCAAAATCACCTCCTGGCGTCCTCCCTGCGTGGTACCAAACAACGCTGACGGCTTGAAAAACAAACTAGACGGTGCCGCGGATAGAGAGAGGCAATAAAACTGGACACTGCGAGTGCCATTTACCGCAGCACAATAAGTAGGGCGTGTGTATTATGCCACCGCTGATAAGACAATAGGGGGAAGAGAATGCGGGAGGGCTTGGCGGTGCTGAAGAATCGATCGATAATTAAACATCTCGGCAGCAGTGTATACAGCATCTGGCCCATTGCACTGTGATCTCCCCAGTGGGCTCGCTCGCTCGCGTACGGTTGACTCATCTTTATCATTTTCAACTTGAATTAAATTGAATTTGTCCTCTAAATAGTGGCTTCCTCTAATCCTGTAAAGAGAAACCTCAAGACTCTTTCCATTTTAACATGCTCCCGGAAATCGACAGAGGTGCGATGTCGAAGAATGTCATAGCTGAGAAATATGGCGTTCCCGTTAGCACGCTTTGTACGATCTTGAAAAACCGGGAACAAATGGAAAAAGCGGCGGTCTCTTCATCTATTAAGAGCTACTACTCAGCAGAGCGATTTCTTATATAAAAGGAATAATCCCATTTAAAATACTTCCCCAATATGCCATCTTTAGTTACATCCCCTGTTGAATTGCCCTCGTGACCTCCCCAGGGTGCTCACTTGCTCGCAATTCGCATACGGTTGACTCGCCCTGGAAATCGTTAGTCGAATTCTGATTTCTCCAACTCATTGGGGTGGTCCCAGCGAATTGGAGTTAAACGGACTCAACTGTATTATTGATTTGTTTTGTTAGTAATTAAAAATTTTAAGTCCATAACTTACAAATAGAAATTGTTATATTCCATATAAACAAACTATTAGCCTTGTCAGAATGCTGTAATTCTCTTTTCACTGACACAGATAATACTGACTTTTCTCTGTTATTAATGCATCCGCCATGCAGTTTCTTTCATTAACCAGCGGTCATATTTTAAACTATTGTATGTAATTCATGTAATTTGTACAGGCAGCTAGAAACCTGTCCCACAGAAAGCACTGAGTGCCCTGACCCAGAGGGCCTGAAGGTTACCTTAATGCCCCACCAGAGACAAGCCCTTGCCTGGCTGGCGTGGAGAGAGCAACAGCATCCAGCTGGAGGGATCTTGGGTTAGCATCTTGCTCTCAGATCTTTCTTGTCACTTCCTCCTGTTTGGATTTCTTCTTTTCCGAATTTACATAAAGCAGTTGAGACTGTATACTAAAATTTAGGGTAACTGCCTTAGACTATGTAGGCAAAGAAGACAGCCACAAGTACCATCTTCTTCCACATATATAGAGAGACTCTAGTTAACACCTATTCTTATATTGTGAGGTAACTGGGAAACATCAGAATCTACCCTCACATTTGTGGGATATGCCTCAGATCATTGTGCTGTGTTGAATGTTGAACCAGTTTGACAAACTGTCACATTAGCAAGCATAAGACAGTAAATTTAGATTTATTTGCCATCCAAGGTACAATGACAGTGGGGCAGAGTTAATAGCAACACGTAGAAGAACTTTATGACCTCAGACTTAATGTAATCAAACTTTTCATGTTCTTGTATGAAAGCTCTAGTCCCTCGCTCCATATTGCATTTACCTCATGAACTCAAATACCTCACAAACTAGAATACCACACAATCTCATATTTCTAAGATGGTCCCCTGAAATTTGAGTTTGTGATGTTAAACTGTGTTTCTCACAAGCATTAGTGAATAACAGAGAATTTCACTACTGCTGATTTCACAGCTGATGACATGGGCTTAGGAAAAACCTTGACCACAATATCTCACATCTTACGTCAGAAGATTGCCAGGGAAGATGGCAAGGATGAATGGCTAAATCGTGAAAAACAGGTGGAGAAATGTAAGCTCTTTTATTGGTAGTTAGTAAGACAATCTTTAATTTCAAAGGGAACAACGAGGCTAATTTTTGTACAAACATTTTGGTGTTTGTGAAATGACCTGGAACATTGTCATTTACATTTGCGTAGTGCAATTGTGGGTACTTGCTTCATCTTGTTATTCTGAAGATCAGCAATATCATTAATGTAAATGTTCACTTTTGCCGTAATAGCAGTCTTGACTGCCTGTAGCCTTGAAATCACTTCACATCTGACTGCATGTGGCCACATGTGGGTGCCCTTTGGTTGATGGTTTGGCAGTGCATACACAAAAACCTGGCATGGTTGACTTAGCCTAATTGATTACCAGGTTGCACAGATGGCATGACTTTTCTATTCTTTATTGTTTATCAAGAATGGGTACACAGTACAGTTGTATTTCTGTTGAGAAAATTCAAATGGTGAGATTAAATCCATCCATTCTGTTTCCAAAAGAAGAGAGGTGAGAGGTGGGTGAATACACCTGTTTTTGTATTACAGGAACTTTGGGGTTAAATAAGTTGTAATCTCTGGAGACACAATCAATAACGCTGTTATGTAAGATGTGCAGAGGAGCAAACTTGACAAAGTCAAGTGAAATTGCCATTAATACTCTAAAATTTGCAGGAAAAAAAAGGGACAAAAAAAACCCCCAAAGATCATGATGTAGTCTAAGTTATTTTCTTTCAGAAAATGTCTGTCATTCTAAATAAAGTCACCAAAAAAAAATACTGAAATACTGAAAAAGACATGCACACCACAATCACATATCTGAACTCTCACATATCTATCTACAAATTCTCAGTACCACAAAAATAGTCACTCTCCAGTTTGTATTTTATTTTCATATGGATCCATCATGTTTTTATTTGCGTATTCTTTAGAAATATTTGGCTGAAATTCTGTATGCTTCAGATTAAATATTTATTATGCCCATTGTCATGTTATTCCTCAGTGGACAAAGCAGTGAAGAAGTCTAGGGCAACTCTTATTATTGCCCCTGCATCTGTTGTCCATCAATGGGCAAAGGAAATTGAACGTCGATGCCGACCAGGAATACTTAAATTTTTGGTGTATCACGGTCCCAACAGGGAGAGAAGCATTCACAAGTGAGTGCAAGTTTTTTCCGACCTCATTGCTTTATTCTTGACTTAGATTATAGTTACATTATGTCACAGTGTAGATTTTTTGGTGAGGATTGTACTGAAAATGAAATTTTTAAAATTTAAGTCATTGCTTTGGCAAGGCCAACAAATCTTATAATCTGATATATTTGGAAAGATATCTGATTCGTCAGTGACATGAATTTACAGTAATTCTTGCTTGTTGTATGATGACCAGATTAGTGGAAGAACTGATAGCCACTCTTTTAACTTTGCCCAAATGAATTCAGTTTTATCAAACATTTCTTAAACTTCAAGTTGATGTCACCATGTGAACGCTGATTACCTTAGAAATTCTTATCAAGAATAACTGTGTATCATGTAATTTGAGTTCCATTCTGTCTATTTTACTGTTGGATTAGGTTCAAATGTCTGACTGAGAAATGGACCAATGTAAGTGTCAATACAGTTTAAGTGTTAGTATTCATAAAGAGTTACATAGTGAAAGTTACAATCTCGATTGTAGTGACCAGCATATCGAGGGTTGCCTGCGCAAAGGCCGTATCATTATATGAATTATATAAGAGAGATAAGGCCTTTGCGCCGGCACCCCTCGATATGTAAAATGGCAGGAGTACCGCATGTCCCAGAAAGTGATAAAATCTGGATTTATATAAAAATTAATAATTGTTATGAACATTGACATGAGTACATATTGTTTGGACACAAAACCAATGAATGTTTTTACTGTCATCTTTTCAGGCTGATAGACAATGACATAGTTTTGACAACATACACTATAATTAGTAAGGAGGTTGGTGTAGATAAGACTGAAAGTGCAGAGGCCCCAGCAGGTGATGCAAAAGATGAGGAAACTGAAACTGAACTTAAATCTGATCAGGTTAGTCATTATTGAAACGAAGTGCTTCGCAGAACTGCCCTCTCCAGGCAGAATGAAGAGAATTGTTGTGGTCACTGCACAGACCTGCAGCTGACCGTCCAGTTCATGCCCCATTAATGTTCTGCTAGTTTGACCAGGGAACACTGAAGAAGAAGAATATTGAAGTAGTATGTGTATCTGTCAATTGAGCTTTCAGATCATCTAGTTTGGATGCCTTGTATGCCTAATGTGCGGTGTTATTTCAGAATAATACATCTATTTGTCTATTACAATTACAAGTAAGGGCTCTCAGACAAAATAGTTGTGCTTGTTGTGATTGTCACAAGAAAATTTGAACATTTTCAGATAAGATGAAAAATTTTGTCACTGCGTCGGTTGCATTGGAAGTTACTTATGATTATTTTTAGTTGATATATTGATGCTGATTCTTGTGACATTTTTAAGTTTAAGAAAAGAATGTAAAACTTCAACCCCTTGTTGCAGTAAATTTTCTGCAGCCTTCTCACTGTCAGCTTGCAGAAGTCTTTATTAGTAAAACTAGATCTCTGATAAACTTTAAAGTAAGAAGTTTTTGTGTAAAAAGAAAATTTTTGTTTCCCCATGCTAGAAATCAGAAGACCTACCCACACTGTTGAGGATAGGATGGGAGAGGATAGTTTTAGATGAAGCTCACAACATCAAGAACCACAAGTCACAAACAGCAATGTCAATTTGTCGCCTTCGTGCAATGAGTCGCTGGGCGCTCACTGGGACACCCATACAGAATGATCTTCTGGACATGTATTCCTTACTCAGGTACTTCTTACATTAAAGACACAGTGTGACCACTTATAATGATCCAGGGTTATAATGATCACCCAGTTTGTACAGTCAGATCTCTGAGAACCTAATTTTTACTATGTAATTATCATGGCTTATAGTGATCCTCCAGTGTGCTTTTAATCGCTATAGTTTATTCCCATTGATGAATAAAAATCTTTATTATCCATGAAAAATTGCACTTGTTCTACATAATTTTCATCCTGGGGAAGTTGACTTTGGGCAACAAGACTAGCTGTCGTCATTTTTGATTGTGAATGTAAAACAAAGCTGGGTGCATCATGTGGATGAAAAATGTTTATGCTGTTTTATGTCCTGTGGTATTCATGATTTTATTTGTTTGCTTTAGGTTTTTGCGCTTCAGTCCATTTGATGAGTACAAAGTATGGAAGATGCATGTAGACTCTGGCAAAGGTAAAGTTCTGAACAACTTAGCAAGTTTTATTTTGTTATAGGAATATATAAATATAACTGGGTGAAAACAGTTTAAAGTAAAACTGTGTGCATTCATTGTTTTGTGGTTATGTAGATTGTTTGTGGATCTTTATTATTATCTTTATCGTGTACTGTCCTGTTGCTGATGTGTATATTCTGTTGTTTGCCCATGTACCACAGCTGTGGTCTGGATTTGAGATAAATAAACTTGTTAACCTTGCAGATTGCAAATTAGTGCCCTGGGGAATGTAAATTTACAGAGCAAAATAAATAAATTAATTGTTGTTTAGTAATGAATTTGAAGATATTAAGTTAAATTGAACTTGTATCACCATGTCTTTGTTCATTAATGTAGTGGCTTCCAGCAACAGTGTTCATAAATGCCCATATGTTCAAAAAAATTAATTCTGATAGGACTGTGAAATAAAGCTTTTGCTTTTGCTTCTGATGCCATCATCTCTATTATAATACCGACCGATTTGAAACAAAACTAGAAAATCTACATAGGAGTAGGCAGTTAAGGAATATCCATCATGCATAGACTTGATGTCAGATAAATGCAAAGTTCATTTATATGCTTTTGACATTTCATTGTTTAAAATGGTAATTTTGATACTTGTCTTTTTGACACTAGTCAAAATGAATATTTCTGGTCTTTGGTGAATACTTGAATCAACCGTTGAGTGAGCATTTTTAAATTGTATGGATTCACAAATGTTATAGAAGTGAGCACTGTCAGCTTCTTTCCGAGCATAATTTACAACTTTGTAAAAAGAACATTTACCATCTGATGGTAGAGTAATTTTGTTCTGGTTTGAGTTGGATCTTGCATCATGGTAAAAGTTGTTGGGAGCATTTATATATTAATTTTAGTAAAACATCCTCTGTTTTCTGCTGTTTTAGGGAACACAAAACGGTTGAATACTATTGTGAAAGCTCTGCTGTTAAGACGCACGAAGCAGCAAACCTGCAGTGAAGGAAAACCATTGGTGTCTCTTCCTAGTAGGAGTAGTAAAACCATTGAAGTAGAACTGACCACAGAGGAGAGAACTGTATATGAGAAACTGTTTCGCAAAACTCAGTGAGTCACATATGTATGTGCTTTGTAGAAATGCAAGATTGAGGACTGTGATGAATGTTACTGTGAGAACAGGCTAGTTCTTTCAGGGATGTAAAGTTTTAGTTTTATCAGGATTCCTGGCAGTTCTTACAAGGCTCACTTCCAGATCAAACACACCAGTGAAGGCACTAAATAAATCTATAGTGTTTTAGTGGGAAAGACCTCAACTGGAAATGGCCTTATAGCCCTTTGCAAGCCACAGTTACATTTAAATTTAGCGTCACTTCTGATTTTTTATTTATTCATCATTTTGATTTAACACTGCTCAGGAATATCTTGTTCATGGCAACCCACACATCATGCTTCATGACAAATGAGGAAGTCCAGAATTTTTCATTAAGAAAGGCTGTTGACATACTGTACATGGGTGTTTATTTAGACAATTAGACTAATTAGTGTGCGTTGTTGATGAGCTTGTATTGGGGGTACCTGATATGTTGGTGAGCTTGTATTGAGAATGGTATAAAGGATATGTTTAGAACTACACAGGTGTGGGAAACGAAGTTTTTAAGTAAAGTATTGGTGGTATTGATAGTAAATCTGATCCCGAGTATTGTTTCCAAAAAGGTTTGACCATGCATACAATGAAAATTACATTTCATTACTTTGTTCAGTTTCTGTTGGGACATCTGTAATGAAAACTGGCCTCTTTGAACAGATCAACCGTGCGAGAGTATGTGCAACGTCATGAAGAGAAAGAGTCAGGGTTGGGAGGTATGAAATCTTCCACAACACATTCATCCCAAGGATCTCACACTCAGGGATATGGTGCTACTGCAGCTGGTGGTAATGGTGATGTTGGTGGTGCTGTTGGTTTAGGAGCTAGTGGTGGCCTGGTGGCCTCGCAGGGTCGGAGCACTGGTAGTCAAATTTTGGTGCTGCTGCTACGACTCAGGCAATGTTGTTCTCACCTCAGCTTAATGAAATCAGTGAGTCTTCCCACAAAATTATTTATATTGTGCTTTACTATTTAGCTTCACTAGTTTAGTTGCTATTGGTTAGATGTACAATTCTTTGTAATAGCTGGTGAATGGATGGATGATATAACCAAGATTGGAACATTTGTTAAGCAAGTAGCCCGTAATCTTATGCAAAAATTTGCTGAGAGCCAGATAGGATAAATGCCTCGTATCAGTCAGCTAGTGTGTTTCCATTCATAGAATAGGTTTCCAGTACTTCTTAGAGCATAGAAAGGTGGAAAGTGTTTTTGACAGGATGAAAGAGTAATGCTGCTGAAAAGAGACCTGTATTTGCACCTGATGGATATTAAAGCAGTTACATTTTACTGTGATTGCCATGCATGATTTATCTTGTATTGTGATTAAGTAATACAACACCAATAACAATACTTTCATTAGCTCAAGCATGAGTGATTATGGAGATGTGCACAAAAGTTTTCATGTGTTCATGAACCTTCATTTAATAAATCGGTATCATATGGCATTTCTTCAACATAACTATTTAATATTTATCAAATAAAATAAATGAACCCAGTGTAATGTAGTGCACAGAGCATTACTGCTGTGTGTACAAAACTCGGATTAGTTCTGAACATGCCTGATGGTTCTAATCATTGTTACACAGTATTATTATCCAGGATATATTCGTCCAGTCTTGTTAATAAATCCTATGATTGCTCCCTAACCAGCATCTGGAAGCTGAGAGCTTGGAATCTGATGGTATAGAACTGACCCTAAACGAGCAGATGAAAGGCATGATGTTAGACGATATCACTGGAGACAGCAGCAGTGCCGCAAAACTCTCATCCTCTCCTCTCTTTCACAAATCCTCTCTCAGCACTAAGGTAATCATTTGATGGACAGAGCATTTTGTAATTGCTTAGGAGCTGTGGTGTTGTCTGTCTTGTGTTCTGAGTATGCACTTGGCAGTGCTTGGAGTAGTGTAAATAGTGGAAACTGATCCCGTCATAGAAATGAAATAAAACAGTTTAATTAAATAATCACTAAAAATCTTATGGTACAGTCCCCAAGCTTTCAAACCAACAGGTCTTCTTCAGTGCTTGGAGTGTCCGTCTGGGATGAAGGCAGAAAATTATATACAATTTAGCCTCATGATCTCATGTAGAAGGGGATCAGGCCATAAATTTGACATAACAAGATATTCAAGTTTATGAGAAAATTTTAAGTAGAAAGTAAGAAATTTGGGACAATGGCAATCACAATGAATATGCAGGCCTTTTGAGGTTCACAGGGTCTACAGTAGTCTTGAAAAAGTTCCAAGAAATGGGATATATCTTTATAACTGTGCCAATTTAGTTCCCTGTTCTTTCTGATTCGATTTAGCATTTCCCTGACATTGACTTAGCAAATGGATTAGCTGCTCATGATGACGCAAAGGTGAAGGTCCAGGCTGGGACTTGTCAATCTCTTTGAAGATGTATGAACTGTGGTTTGGCCTAGACAAGTAATGTCCAGTTCATTTGCTTGACAACATGATTTCAAACTATACAGAGGAGCAGAACTGTGCATAACCTACCCTGTTTGAAATTTTCTTCTATAACTTGGATTCAAGTTTTTATGAGCTGGAAAGGGTAAATTGGAACATTTGTAGTTCGTACCGAATCAGTTCTTAAGTAAGGAACCGTGTCATTAATGATTTCTCAGGCGACCTTGTCATTCATGATTTTTCTTGTAATCCATGAAATTTACTGTTTTCTGTTTTCTTACTAATGATTACTAATTTCTTCAGTTGAAGTGTGTAATGGACAAAATTAGCTATATACAAGATGGGGCTACCTCAACAAGGGACAAAAGGTAAAATGTCTTTATATTCCTGCTTGCAGTGACATGACAGTGATACAGCTACACATTTGAAGATTTTCCAGTATTTATGTGATATGAAGGTTGGTCATTATGGCCTGTGTTCGAAAAGATTCACAAGTTTTATTAATAGAGCATTGATGATATGAGATGTGGGCTGTTCCTGTCTTTGAGTGAAAGTCAGTATCATACTGTGCAGTACATTGTGTGTTAACAGAGTATTTACTGTGCTCTGCATTCAGACTTTAAAAGTTACTTATTTGCTACATTAATATGTGTACTGTCACACTTGCTAATTATATGTGTGTGCTGCCTGCAGTGTAATTGTCTCCCAGTGGACTCAGATGCAGGAAATTGTGGCCCACCACTTGGCCAAGGCAGGAATTGAGTATAGTTTAATACAAGGGGACATCTCAGCAAAGAAACGGATGGACATTGTGGATGACTTCAATACAAACCCAAGAGGAGCCCAGGTATGCTGCAATATTCTTTGCTCTTACATGAGTGAGGAGTGAACAATGATACATATATCATGTTGTCTGAGTGCCAAGGTATTCTCTAAAAATGTGAGAGATTAAATTTATTATTATTCTTTTTTACGGGATGCCATGGAAAAGGTTGTTTTATGTGACAAAAGTGCATGATAATTTGCTTTGATATCAGCGAGTGTGTGGATGATGAGATTGAGGTAATTTAAAGCCAGATATTTTCATTGTAGAGGTGTGAGACTAATGAGGGGAAGAGATTTCAGAAGATATACTACCTTATTGTGGTAGTTGGAAACTATTTGATGTTATTAGAAGGCAGGCTGGTTGCTTATTTTTACCTTATTTGTTATGGCAAATAGCTTGAAACATTTTTGGTTACTGATATTATCATTGAAAGTCAAATATCTATCTAGCAGTTTGTCAGAAAGTTTGCTTCTGTTAGAGATCAGATAATTATATCACAACAGAATTTTTCTTTACCTTGGTACACAGGTTTTGCTACTGTCTCTGAGAGCTGGGGGTGTGGGTCTCAACCTGGTAGGAGGAAATCATCTTTTCCTGCTGGACAATCACTGGTAAGCAAGGCCTGTATTCATACTTGTAATGAACTTCGGCATGTTGAGACTCAGAACCTCTTGTTTCATATCAGATGCTGCCCTTGTTAATGTGTAAGTTTGTATTTCATAAATTAGTTAATTCATATTTGTAAAATCTGGTATTATTTCATGCAGAATTTTAAGCCAGATATGACATTACAGAAATATATGCATAAGATCAAAAATGTTAATTCATAAAAACATTTTAAGAGGAATTAGATCTCATTCTGTTAACAAAGAAGGGTGGCATGCCTTGTCATTTTTTTCCAAACCTCATTTGTATGGAATACAATAATCTTTGTCAATATGGACAGTAATTTGTGGAATACAATGTTCTTCATCAACTTGCATAGTAATTTGTATGGATTCCAATATTCTTTGTCAACTTGGACAGTAAGATGTGTGAACTGCAAAAATCCTTTGTCAGTGAGGATAATAATTTGTGTGGAATACAATGTTAATTGTCAGCCTGGACATTAATTTGTTAGGATTCAGTGTTCTTTGTCAACTTGGACAGTAATTTGTCAGGATGTAATGTTCTTTGTAAACCTGGACAGTATGGAGAAGAATGGTGGTCGATGGTTAGTGTTAACAGATAATTGGTACCTGCTGTTGAGACCCTCTCTAAGGAAGTAATGTTATAATAATTTCATGTACAGTCAATTCCACTAGATTGCAATCCATATAATCACAATTCCTGCTTAAACACAACAAATGCATTAATTTGTGGCAGTTTCTGCACTCCACCAGCTTGATGACAGAAGGGGTACTCTTTACTACATAATTCCTTCTTTAGTTCTATGTACAGTGCATTGGAGAATGATCTGATATCAGGTCAAGTTATGGAATCAGCTGGACCACATCAAGAGAGAATGTTCTTTTTTAATTGACACCCATGCCCCAGCAAGTAACTTTTCAGTAAACCAGAAATATGTCCTGATGCTACAATCCAATAGTCATGAGCACCTTTGAAAATATGGTATTGACAACTTTTTTTCAAAATTTATTTATTTGACATGATTTCTTTGTCTTTATTTTAGGAATCCGGCCTTGGAAGAGCAAGCATGTGATCGGATTTATAGAATGGGGCAAAAGAAAGATGTCTTTATATATAGGTTTGTGAATGAATTTTTCCAGTGGTGCTAATTGTTACAGTTAGATTTTAAAGCTGGTTTTTTTGATGAAGTAGACAGACAAAAAGATCTCTCAGATAGACGTTTAATATGATTTTTTGCAAGACATTGTGCTAAGGGTCATTTCACTGTCATTTTTTTTTTCATCCCACAATGTCTCACATAACACCAGGGTCACTTAACTAACACTAGGTTACTTCTGATTTTGTCAAAACAAGGAAATCTGCACTTCAAGAAGCTCCTCATTCTCATGGTGATTGCCTGATTTTGACTGTGATAGGAGCTTCAATAATGATTGACTAAAAATTGATTGAGAGGAAGAAACTTGAGCAAATTATCCTGGCTGAGAATTTAAAAGGACGGATCTTAACAATGTAGCTTCATGAGCTATTATTATCAGTGATTTCCAGTGCTATTTATCCTTAACAGACTTTAAGAAAACTGACATGCATACGGTTCATGTTTTAGATACATTAGGCTATTCATATGTGGCTGAGGAATTTTGGAAAATGTACATATTCTGGAAAGGTCCCAAACATGAATGCCTGAGAAATGACTGGCCACAATCCCCTCCTTTGTCAAGGAAAGCAATGGAATTACAATCTCAGAAATTGAGAAGGATGTAAAGAATTCATCAACAACAGTTTGCATCACATTTCTCATTTCACTCTGGTGGGTTTTTGCAAGGTGAAACCTCTCTTAATTTTCCTAACAAATGAGGTGGAGCATAGAAATTTGCATGGGAATTATTGAAAAATATGAAGTTGGCATCCCAAAATACATACACAGTACTGAAAATGGACACTTTTGTTCTGTTAATTTGATACTGAAATGGAAGTTTACCTTAGAACATCAGTCACAGAAAATTGCCACGGCCACAAAACGTGCATGGTTTTTGTGTAAGCCAAAAATCACCTGTCCTGTATTTTCGTTGATGTCAGTGTTCACCTCACTGTTCAACCGGCTCTGGAACATACCATGTCCATCTGAGACCAGCAGTATTTTAATCTGCACCTGAATTATTCAAAATCTTGTACACTCTTGAACTGCTGACTGTTGCATCACAGCAGTGAGACTGTCCCTATATCACTTACACAACACGTTTTATATCTGGAAAAAAGCAAAAACTCAGTCCGTCCTTTTTTGCCAAATTTACAATACAGTCGAGTCCATGTATGTCGAAATCGGATTCCTCCAATTACTTATTAGTCGAAAGAAAAAGAAATAATAGTTTTTTTTACTTATTTGCGTCTGTTAATTATCCTTGCATAAGACGAAGTAATTAATGCCCATTTCTGACTAGTCCAACTGCCCAGCGCTGCCACAGAGGCAAAATCACCTCCTGGCATCCTCCCCGCGTGGTACCAAACAACGCCGACGGCTTGAAAAACAAACGAGACGGTGCCGTGGATAGAGAGAGGCAATAAAACTGGACACTGCAAGTGCCATTTAACCGCAGCACAATAAGTAAGGCGTGTGTATTACACCACCGCTGATAAGACAGTAAGGGGAAGAGAATGCGTGATTGCTCGGCGGTGCTGAAAAATCGATCGATAATCAAGCATCTCGACAGCATTGTGTAGGGCTTACAACGCATCTGGCCCAATGCACCGTGGCGGTATATAAACAAGAGGCTGCCTTCGTGACCTCCCCAGTGTGCTCGCTCGCTCGCATACCGTTGACTCGCCTTGGAAATCATGAGTCGAATTCTGATTCGTCGAACTCACAAGGGTGGTCCCAGCGAATTGGAGCTAAGCGGACTCGACTGTACCTCATAACTTTTACTCGTTGCTTATTTGGGAAATAAAAATGCAGGAATTTGTAATCTGAGAATCCAGAGGGTACTGTTGAAACACAATAAGAACGTATTTTTACCTTCATCTCCATGAAGTGACAATCAATTATTACAGACAGCTGAGAACAAGGTATTTTGTAAGTACCCTGAGATAGTCTGAAAATTTCATTTGTCCAGCTCAGTTAGAAATGTTTGAGTATATGGAGATAAAATATGACTCTCGTATTTCTCCTTCTTGCAGGTTCTTGTGCAAGGATACAATAGAGGAAAAGATTGTCGCCTTGCAAGAGAGAAAACTTATGTTGGCCAAGTCTGTGCTATCTGGGTAAGTCTGCCAGATGTTTATACTGCACATTGATGATACTCAGGTTGTTCTAAGATTCCCATCTCTACATTTTGGAAAGGACTGAATTTGGTAGGAACATAGTCTTTCTCTTGTTGTTTAATTATTTTGATGAGGCATTCCATATGTTTTGAAGAGTCATTGAAAATTGTATTTTGACAATAACTTTTGTAATATATGCAAATGATCTGATCTGAAACTTGTCTCTGTCCAATATTCAACATCGTACTATGTAAAAGGAACTGTGGCCATTTCTAATTTGTTTCTTTTGATCCTTTGTTTCAGCACTGGAGCCAAGAGTCAAAAACTGACTCTTAATGATCTGCGATTACTCTTTGGTGTTTAAAGGTGCTTGTGTGACAGTATCAGAACAGGAGAGTTCAGCTTGCAGAGTCATTTCCTGTCAAAGACAGGAAGGTTCTTACTATATATTTCTTGCAATTTTTAGATTAGCATAGTTTGTATTCAGCAGGGATGCAGTCCATTGGAAAGTTAATGGAAAACAGTGGTTTGTTGGCCACCAGTTGGACAGCTTTGTGCACAGTGGCAGGAATTACCAACATTCCCCAGTCAGTTGTGGATTATGATTTGCCACTTTGCAAATGACTCATAATGTCAGTTATGCTTTAGCATAATGGTGTTATAATTGTTAATATTCCAGTGTGATGACCGAGCTGTTCTTTCCATACGTGCAATTTTGTTTCTCTGAATATATATTTTTAATATTAATAGGCCTGGTTTTGTATTATTTGCCATTTTGTTGGTACCTTTACACTGCAAGATTGTGATATGGTGACAACTAGGAGAATAATAATATGACTATTTCCATTAAGTTTTCCATTAGAATTTTATGTTGTCATATTAACATTGTAACTTCAAGATTATGGATTAAAGCCTGCTGATGTTATAGTAGTACTCTGAAATAAATCATTATTTTCCTACTGCCAGAAAGAGAAATACAGTCATAGGATGCTGCCAAACAGGCCAGCAAAATGCAGACGTGGTCCTTGTCCCATAAATCATATTTTTACCACTAATATACTGTTGCAGAGCTAATGGAATCTGTTCGTGTAACACTTATGCAGTTCATGACAAAGCCACTTATATTCATGAAATCTCACATTCATAATTTTCATCTATGCCAAATTGTGTGGAGGCCCTAAGTTTGTTTACATAGAGAGGCGTTATACCTTTGAAAACTGATTCTTCTTTGTAAAGTTGTTGTAACCGCCAGTGGTAGTTATTGTTTTGAATTTGCTGAAACAAGAATTGCAGTGCTTCTCTTGGTCCAAGTTCATGGGTCAAAACATTTGGTAAAACTCTTAGGGCTTTGTTTCTGTTTCTTTCATATTCGTCTTGCTTGTTTCAGACAGCCAATGCGTGGAATCTAGCCGATTAGTGGGTGGAGCTTAGATGTTGCATTAACGTTGTTTTAGTTAGACAATAAAACTGGGATCAATAAGGTTGCTGAATTGCCTCGTTAGGAGCCAAATACCAGATAATGATAACATTTCTACATACACTAGGGCAGTTAGCAGTAAATGTCTTGGATTATAACCCTCACTGCTGTCTTATGACCAAGAGGCACATACATACAGTGAATGTCTGATTTTATTAGAAATGACAGCTCAGTAAGCCCTTTCCAGGCGTGTTTTAGCTTTTTTATATGTGATTTGACATCGCTCAAAAGATATTCTGGCAACCTTGCTCACAGTGTAGTGGCATTTTCTTGAATTAACTTTCTGTTTCATGTTGCATTCCCAAAATGTCATTTCATGCTTGAAGAAGACCTGAGAAATGCAGCCTAGTTATTCCAATATGATGATGAATTATTGAATTGTTTGGGTGAACTGCAAAAAAAAAAATCAGAGGTTCTGATGTACAAATGGAGTTTTCATAACTGCATGTATTTATTTGCTGAAAATCTTTAAGAGAATCTGACATGTTTAGACATTTTATGCCTGTAGTGGAAACAAACTGTAGTGCCTGGCTTGTCAAATGAATAACTGTGTTTGGCTTCAACTTGGAGCACATTAATATAATAATGGATTAGCAGATTTATTAGGAGTTCAGTGAGTAATCTCCCCTCTGCAGTGAGCCCACCATCCCGTAGAATTAAATGTACTGTTTTATTTTGATATTCAAAGTAATTGATGACCGAGGGTAAGTATGCAGCATGTATGGATTTTTATTTTACTCAATTGGATGGGACAGATGGAAATCGAGCATATCCAGCTGGTGCAGAATTGTCCTGAAGAGAGAATTCCCAGATGAAAACATCCAGGCTCCAGTATAAACTGGTCATAGCAATTTCTTCTGTAAGGGAGGCAGGAGAAGTACATGTATATGTACTGAGGGTTGGAATGGGATGACTAAGAATGAACAGAAAGTTTTTTTATGATGTTTTCTGTTTTCTTCTTATACATATATAGAACAATTTTGCTGTTTGTTTGCTTTTGACATAGTAGCATAAAGGTTCTATTAACTTTCTTTAAAAAAATACACCTTTACACCACAGTGTCAAAAAAATAAAAAGTTATTGAATTCGAATAAAAACTTGCATTGGTCTGATTCATTGCATTCTGTCGTAGCTTCCGAGTTGTTTTTGGCTTCATAGTAGCAAAACTGGACAGGTGTCATGTGCTGAGGGTGAAATACGAGAATCATGTAATTCCTCTGTGTTAAATTCCAGCTGGCAATAATTGAGTGATGTTCTTATATTGAATTATAAATTGACAGGATTTTGTTTTATGATTGCGCACAAAAAAAAAATTTTCAGTGTCTGCATTATTTGCATCATAATACTTTGGTATCTAATAGCATCTGACAGACTTTATGAATTTTCATGAGTTGTGATCAGCCACTCACCTTTTGTCACTAGCTCAATCAGTTTGACCTGAAAAGTCAAGACTGACAGACTTAGTGACAGACATACAGGTGTGACAGGCAGATAGGCTGAGTGACAGACAAGACAGACACACATTATATTCTCCTCAGGTTCTTTATAATCATGATTAAGTCGGTCATCATCATTATCGTCATTGTGGGAATCACCGTCATCAGCTTTAAGTTACATTTTTACTAACAACTGGCCACAATTTGTGCCATGAACACCAGCATAAGTTGTAGCTAGCAACAATTTGTGCTGCAACAGCAGTTTCAGTCACTCCCCTCTGAAATAACAGTCAGTGAAGCTTATGCAAATAAATGATTTTATTTTTTGTGGGAAAACCAAGGCATTCTATGTTAACAAGCAACATTTCAAACTGTGACACAACCAAACCAAGAATGTTCATAGGCTAATGCCTCAAATATGAATCCATTCATGAAAATTCTGTACTATCCTATGTACAATCATGTCACAGGGGCCATACAAAATGCTGTTTTTAGAGAAGAGAATAGCATCTGCTTGTATGGCTAAAGCAGATTAAAGTTTTATCCTATATCTTGTAATGGAAAAATATTTAGGAGTCCTGGATATTCGCGATAATAAAAGACAGCAACTCACAGCTATCTTACACTGTTTAGAAGCTTCTGTTAACTTTGGTGCACAGGCAGTTTTACAGCAAAACTCCACGTGGCTCCATACTGAAGAAGTGTTTTTTTTATCTTTTCATTAAAAAAAACAGAAATGACTCTTTGAGAGTTCTCATATTTGCAAGTCCACATGATCACTTTCTCATGTGTGTATGAGTGCATACATCTAGAATAATCCAAACAGAAAAGAACTGCTGATAAAAAATTTTTTTGACTTATCTAGTTCTTCTCTTGTGAACTTTCATATCCTAGAGAAGGGCGGGCCTACCCCAAACACAAGCTAATAAATCCAAACAACTGAAAAACTTTTCCATGCACTATTTTTTTACATACTGAAATTTTCTGCATAAGGGATAATTTTCATGAATCAAGTTCAATATCAGAAAATTAGAGCCTCATGGAAAAAAACCCCAAAAAACGCTTCTGCATTAGCATTTTCCTAACACCATTGTATGAGACTGAGCTCTTAACAGTTTTCTATGATGCTTCATTCAAAATCTTAGAAGATAACTCAAAGTAACCACTTGAGAAAGGCTAGGAATTTAAAATACCTTGGAACATGTTCACCACAAAAATTCTTAATATGACACTAGCAATATTTCCAGGTGTCTTGCAACTCTCGCCAATTTCTTACATATTTATTATGCTTATAAAATGTGGCTAGCATTAATCCGAATAGCACACCTACTACAAAGCATTTCTAAACCCCCAACCTCACTAATTTTGGGGATATAACTAAAGTCTCCCTCATTTGCAATAAATCGGCCCCCACTGAAGAGTCCCCTGCCTCTAACTTACCCAGCTCAAAGCCTGTTCTTAATTATTAACCAATAGCAATACACTGTCTTGGTTGTTGTGCTATGAACTGATAGAGGCAGGGACCCTTACTTTTCCTTAATACAGATAATACAAAATATGCTTAATATGAAATCCTTCAGGGGGTCCCCTAAATTTCTTATTACGCACATTCAGTTATATATGCAGAAGGTAACAAAAGCAATCAAACACAACATAAATTATAATCTAATTTATCAGAAAGACAAGGAGGAACGTAATGGTGCTGTCTAATGCAGTACTTTTTATACTCAATATATGACCCAGGAACGGCCATTTTACTTGGAGTAATGCAAACTGAACAAGGGTCCGTATCCAGTGGTCCTAATCCTATTATTTCAGTCTTCTCATTCGCACTAGGATGGATGAACAACAATGAAACAGTTAATTAAGGAAAATAATGAGAATCTTCACTGACCTTGTCACAAAACTCTGACAGAAATATACTCCATACTGAAATCTATTAAAGAAAAATTAAATTACTGCTCATAAACCTGCAAGCAAGTGATGATGGAATCAGGTGTTAGCTATGCACACAAAATTTTGATCTCAAATAATAGCCAGCAATGTGCCTGGTATCAAAACTTCATGCATCTGATGTACAACAGAAATCATGGAGGTTCCAATAAATGCAACAAACAGTTGACAATTATAAAAGCTACATGTGTAAAAAAAATAATTGACAAAAGCAGAGCGCACACAAATCTTCATGTATATAAATAACATTTGTCCAGAAATGCACCATAAAAATTCATGGATTTAAAAGAATGCAACCAAGTGCTAAATCTAGTAAAAGCATGTTAATTTATTATGTTACTGACCAGTAATATAGCAGTATCATCTGTATACTATGAGATGGTACTCCCACCTCAAATTATGGAGTATATGGCTATATTCACAGATCAGAAACATCTAACTTTCATCATGTGTGAGTATTCTTAGGGCTATAGAACCTTTCGTCATAAAAATACAAAGAATGTTGTTTCTTGGTCAAATATCACTAATGCCAGTAATGCCAAAATGAAAGTATGAAATGTATTAAGGGCAATTAAGAGGCTCAACAAGTGAATACATGTATTTATAAACATGATCGTCTTACAAAATATGAATTCGATGCACACATGACTGATGAATGCGAAGAGACAGGATGAATTGAGCTTCATCTAGCGAAAAATATACAATGTATGAACATTACTCATGAATAATCTTCAATTTTTTTTAAATCCCCCCAAAAACCAGTATCTCTGGAAATCGTTCCTTATCAGCCTTAGCTGCAACATCTGAACATTATACTTCCTCAGTCCCTCCCCAGTTTGACATCCCTATACTCATCTTAGTATAACCGAAATACATATGTTTGTCCAGACTGCGCTCTCACCACTTAACTATATCATCATCATTTTGAATTGACACCAAGAAATCTGCCACCAATATGAATGAAACAAATTCATCACATTTAAATTTTTGATCATCCTACAAATGGAAACCAAATGAGGTTTCCGAACATTATATATCTCATTGCAAAAGTGCAAATCTCAGGCAGTCAGTTTTTCGTGCCCACAGTTAAATGACTATAGGGATGCCAATTATGAAAGGAACATGTATATAATAATTATCCTATATAAACAGTATGACCCTAAATAGGAACATTATATACAACATATGCGTAGTAAATACTGACCTATGGTGAAGGTTAATCAACTGAAGAGGTGCCAATGACAGGGTTAAATTTCCAGAACTTGTATCCAAACAGATGTCATTTTCACAAACTTCCTCAAAAATGAACACTTCCCACACTCTAACACTGAAACTCTTACTATCTAGAGTCCAGGAAACTGCTTGGATCTCCAAAGAATTACGATACACCACTTTAATTTTGAATATTACATTGTGAGGAAAATGCAATAACATGGAGATCTTGCACCAAGTGATGAGTGGTGACCATATGAAAAGGGATTGTCAGATGAAATCAAACAAACCCTTACCAACAAATGATGCTGTTTGCCAAAATTATTATTTGACCAAAAAAACCAAAAAAATCTCATGCTTCACTGACAATGTTGCTACTGGAAAATAGTTTTGAAAAACTCACCAGCAGCCTTGATGAAATGAGGTAGTCTGGGATTTAGAAATGTATTTTATTATTCAGCCCAAATTAGAATTTTACATCATTTAGAACTGTGTCATAATGTAAGCACAAATTCTTGTAACTTTATTTTCCTGTACTTTTCAAATAGGATACTGCAAAAATGCTGACATCTCCCTTAGAGCAAAACTGTAAGTTCAAAACAATATATTATATTCAGCACAGGCCTAATACAGTGAGATCACATAAGCAATAACTGTGAACAACTAAACAACGAATAAAGTGAGCTGTTCACAGTATTACTGACCTTTTGTGGGGGGTATAAAAATATTGCAGCTGTAACGAGTTAACAAAAGTAAATCATTCACATTCTCTCTTGCGCTTCCCAAACTGGCACTATCATACTTTATCAGCCTCTCACTCGCATGCGCATCACTTTCAATCCTCTTGCCATCAACATGCTATATAAATGTGAATGGGATGAGGCTTATGAAAATGTAGGTGTATACATAAGTAATCATGATTACAATATATGAAAATGATTTGGTTTGACTAGAAAATTTGTCTGATGCAAACCCTCACCAGATAGCCTGACTACAGAACTTAGTCCAGATGAATAAACCAGAAAAGAAATGAATCTCCTAACTAAAGCTTCTTTTCTGGTCATTGCAGTATTTTGAAGAACATGAAGCATTAGAAAAAAGAAGCAAATGCCAAGCTCACAGGGTACCCTGCGAACTGTTGCACTTATATTGCCAATGGTTATACAGGCAAAGCATGTCTTTCCATGTCCATTCAACATACTGTTGCCTCAGAGAAATAATCCTGTATCTGCCTTGTTTTTTTTATCCAAATTCATTCTTGTTGCATGGCTTCATGTAGTTTTAACATGCCTGAACACTGTATTAAAGTCTTGTGACTGCAAGCTAAATTATTCACAGCTGCACAAACTCTTCAGTTTGGTGTAAGTGTGGCCATTCATTGCCAAATAAAACCGTTTTTTACATTCTCCTGTAAATCTGTAAAATTCAAAACTTGTTCATTACTGGGTTATTGCACCAAAGTAGTGATACTCAGTTTTCTGACAAATATAATATTGCCGTCAAGGAGTAATACAGTCATAAGCCCTAACAGGGTTTCAAGGACTTGTGACAGTATTATTATTTCCGATATGATCTGCCTGACAACTTGACCATAACTGTCACCAACAATTTCTGATTTTTTCCACAATCATAAGCGACTTATGAGGAATCAACCAGTTCTGATTAGTGTCAACATTTATTTCAAAGAAAGAAACATTTGCAACTACAAAATTTTCATAAGCTGATGGAATAAACTGATACAAAAAAAAAATGTTATCACTGAGGCAGTGCAACAATCCTAAACTTTGGTGGATTTATTACCTCACTGATCATACAATACACATCACTGAGTGGATTCATGGTTAAAATAACTGGAATTGTACAAAACAGATGTGTGCATGAGGATAAATGAAAAGCTGTTTTCATTATGAAGTGAAACTTGAGCTGAAGAGCGAAAGCTCAAAAGTGGCTGGATCAATAACCTGAAGTGAAACTGTGGTGAAAGCAAGTTAAAGAACATCTGCTGCTCTAGACGAACAGTAGATGATATGATTGTAATATGAAAAAAAAGTAAAGGTCTATTACAGTAATTTGAACACAATTTTTAGAGACAGTATAACTACATGGGCTCATTTCTATTACAGCCAGTATTGATTGTTACGCAGGACGGGGGTTGTGGTCCGACAGTGTTGAAGTAGATCTGGGTCCATTAATGTCCACTCCATCAGGTCAGTGCTGGCATTAGATCCACGGCCACTAGTCATGGTGGAGCGCCTCTCCATATCCTCTGAGGTCTGGTCTGACTGGGAGTCCACCATGGGTGTAACCTTGCAGCCTTGCACAGTTTGGCTATGCTCAACTCTGGTCACATCAGGAGAGCGGCTGGGACCCGGGTGATGGATGAGTGGGTGTTGAGAATCTGTCTCATGGCTGGTGTTCACATGTGAGGTATTGACATAATGGTTTTCTTCATTACCAGGCACTAGGGCTGTGCTTTCCCCACTTCCAGGAGAATTCAGTCCTTCATTTTTGGGCTCTATCAGGACATGAGGCTGCTCCAGCTGGAGGGGTCCACTGATATATGGTCGGGGTTTGACTGGTTTGATCTCTTGTACTCCTGATGCATGATTCCGTCTTCGCCAGCGAAGAAACAAAACTACCAGCACCACAATTATGGCTATGAGGATTATGAGCGTCAGCACTGTTGCTATGATAACTATATTGCTATCGCCATCCGTCTGTGTGTCTGAGCCAGCCGCCTGAACTTCTTCCTCATCCCCACTAACATCTTCCTCCGCTGCATCTTCAGTTGGATTGGACTCACTTTCTCCATTGTAATCTGTCTCAGTGACTGTTCCGTCCTTCTTATCATCATCTTCATCGTCAAAAGCATCCAGTTGAATCATAAAGCTTCCTCTGGCTGGAGGAACACCTCTTGCTGAAAGGGAATAAGCAAAGCTGTCTCTCTGATAATGCTGAGCATCATCATTTGGGACATAATAAATTTTGGTGTAGATAATGTCTTCAAAGGTGAAATTAGACACAGGCTGGAAACTGCTGTCGATTCCAGCCTGACGACGTTGCCGCCGTCTATTCATGATGCTCCCATGCCTGGGTGGGCTCAGGATGTCAAATCTGGGATTGTCATTTGTGATCTGAGCCAGCTCACTGGCATCCAAACTGGACCTTGTGATAGCCACATAGGACCCTGGAGATGTAATGAGTGGGCCTTGTTTCACAAGTGGCTTCATGATCACATCGAACTGCACAGTGTCCAAAGAGCAGTCCATGTAGCTCAGGTCAAGGTCACAAACAAAAAAATCATCTCCAGGCGAGTCTGGATCCTGCACATACAAAATTTGGCCGCTGTCAATGTCTGCCTGAGTGAAATGGGTCACTTGAGCATTGTATTTCTTCAGTTTCCCCCCTTGAGGGGCCTGCGTTACTGTATATTGCAGAGCACTGTGGTCTCCATTTGTGGACACTTTCAGATACTCATTAGACAATGCAACAGACTTTCTCCCCTGAATCATTGGCAGATATCTATCCCGTGCTACTTCTATAACTATGGGAGCGACTGTGATTTCCATGTTAGCAAACCATGGGTCAAACATTCCATCCCATACTTTAAAGTACAGAGAGCCACTAGCTTTTTTTGTTCCATCATGTTTGAAAATAATCATTTCCTCATTTATTTCTTTCTGTGTAAATGAATGAATCCTGGTGTGGGGATCTGAGCGCCTGACAAGCATACCATTCTCAGGCTGTGTGACAATGATGTATTCAATCCCTTCGGGTCCGGTATCCAAATCAACTGTTGTCAAGTTATGGGCTGTTACTACAACCTCTGATCCCTGGGTCACATGAATCCTGGGATGTCGTGTTATGAGCTCAAAGCCTTGGTCATTCACAGGCTTGATATTGATGGTGAAATATAAGTCTTGAGCAATGGAGGTACTTGGTTCCGAATATGATCGGGGCACTAATATTTTCAAGGTGAACTGAAATGAATCTTCTCTGGTGTCTGAGTTGTCATGCTTGTACACCAGAGCTCCATTATTCAAATCCTCCTGAGTGAATTCCTCCCCACTTTCAGCATCCTTGTCTTTAAACCACAAGAATCCATTTCTGGTATATGTAAGAAAAGAGAACTGTATACTCACACCTGGCCGGAAACTACGAATTCTCTGAAACAACTCTGAAGAATCAAAATAGGTCCGTGAAATTGTTATTCTTGTCCCCTCTTCTACTACTGGTTCTCTTATATTCAACAGTCTTCTATAATTGCCTTCATTTATATTAATAAAGGAAATGTCTATGTTAAGAGTATGGCCAACCAGAGACTGAGCATAGGTAGTTGTGATCTCTAAATGAATCTGTTCTGATTCCTTCCATGTCCGCATATATCCTGTATGCTGGTAGAAAATTTTCCCTTCACTGATGTCATCCTGAGTGAAAGAGTTGATGTCCATGGGCTGGTTGTTGATCATAGTGATCAGTTTGCCCTTCACTGGCCATGGTTCCATGATTGTGTAGACAATAGGATGAGAGAAGTTGGAGGCTGACGTTTTTACCAGTAGTGATTTGTTGGTGATAGGCTGTACTGAGTTGGGAAAAGCAAGGATGGTGGTATTCACAGACACAACAAGCTGTATAGGCCTTGCTCTGACTTTGAATACACGCAGCTCATCACTGTTTGTACCATCTGTGGCTTGAAATTTGAACTCTCCATGTTCACTTCCTGAAAGTATAACAAAAACAAAAACAAAAAAAAAGCTTTGATTAGTTAGTTCTCAGATATCAGTGATAAGTTGTAAAGATGCCTGTGCGGACCAGGTGGGAGAGAGCTGGGAATTAATTGCTCCCATTGCAAAATGCTCTATCATGCTCAGTAAAGCCTTGTCAATGCATCGTTTTGCAAAAAGAGTGACAAACTTAATAACAAGAAATAAATGTTTTATAGATCCAGTTAAATCTGTATTAATGGTGGAATTGATTTAGACACACTACTTTCTGTGATGTAATTTGTGCTGGGATATCAATGGACTGTCAATAGAAACAGTCATATGGCAATCATGCATAGATGAATAAAGAGAAAGAAATCACATGGGTTGAGACAAACACCAAAGAAAATTAAGGACGGAGCATATAATAGGAAATTGGACAAAAAAGAGAAGGCATCATACAGGGTGAAAACAAGAATGGAAGTCTTGATTAGAGTCTTATATGAATCCTGAAAAATCATAATGTTCTAAGCTTAACTTAAATAAGAAGATCACATGCTTGCACTTTACTTCCACAAAATCAGAACTAAAAGTTATATAAAGAGATTGTGTCATGGTGCTGATGGAAATTAAAAAGTTCATTCAAGAGATAAAATGCACTGCAATCTTGTCTAAATGACAGAAAAATATGACTTAAAGCTATGACCTGAATCACCCAAATTACAAACTTTTACTAAAATCCAGCAAAAACTGACAACAATAGTCCTATTCTAAATGAATCTATGAATCTAAATGAATCTAAGCAGAACTCTGAAGCTCTGAGTCTTACCTTTGTGAACAAACACAACCAGACCACTGTCCAGGTCCAACTGGGTGAACTTTGATATCGGCTTGAAGGTGTTGTTGAGATATGCCAGGTGACCATTTGTAGGTGCAGTTACATGGAACTCAATCTGGTCGCTGCTTGAATCAGGATCAGAGACCTGCAAATGCTTGCTGGTCAACAGTGTCAAAGAGCCTGTCCAGAGGTCCAGTCCTGTGTTAACCACGACACGAGGAGATTGGTCATTCACAGATGTAACATTAATGTGGACAATGTACAGCTGCTGGCTGTCCACATCTCGCAATGTGAACTCATCAAACAGGCTTTCACTATCATCATGCACGTAACTCAACAGGCCTTGAGCTGCCTCATCACTGGAGAAAGTACTGACATGGACATTTTTCTTGTTTCTCAAAACCAGCTTTCCATGCACTGGTCCAGAATCCACACTCAAAGTTGCTCTTTGCCCTTGAGGCAATCTGCCCCTCAGTGGTAGGTTTCTATCACTGAGAATGACTGTGCCACCTTCCATCACAGACATATTTAGACGATGAATGTGAGGAGCAGATGAAATGATACTAATGAGAAATTCTAAATGTCTCAAGCTCTGGACCTCAGTCCCAACATCAAAGATAAATCTGTCTGTTGTATGCTCTGCTGATTCACTTGCATAAGCTACAAGTCTATTGTTTATATCTTCTTGTGTAAACTCTGGGGCACTTCCTGGTCGAGCTGGTCTCCCCTTTATGAGAAGATGGCCATGCTGGGGCAACTGCGTGATGATGTACTCAATTTCTTCTGGACTGTAAGTGTTGTGACCAACCTGAAGAATATCCTGAGAAATTACCTCTGACTGCATAGCTGTGACTTTCAGTATGCGATTGTGAACTATCTGAGGTGGTTCTGACAAGCCATCTGCTATAATTCTGATGGAAAATACAGTCTGTGTTTTGACAGAATCTAACAGTACTGCTACTGTAAACTGATCCACAGAACTCTCACCTCTATCCTGCCAGTACCTGACCTGACCACTGAGTAGGTCACGATAGGAGAATTTCGAATCCTGCCGTCCATTAACACGAAGGTGACCATATCTCGGCTCCTCTACCAGTTGGAAGTCAACTGTTTCTGAACGGAAGTCCATATTTGTCTCAATACTTAAGTTCTGTCCACTGAGTGTTACAAACTGACCCTGTCTGACCTCTGCCCCTGTGTTGTTTGCAATTCTGATGTAAGGAGGTGATGCCTGGATTTCAAACAAAGCATTGGTGAAGAACTGACCATCTGAAACTAGTAAAGGTGTGCGTGCATAACTGTCTCCCCTGTGCTGAAAGAGCAAGCCTCCTCTGACAAGATCCCCCTGAGTAAAATTATACACAGGTTCTTCTGTTTCCTTGCTAATGATTTCTCCATTGGAAATGGCTTGCCTCTGATAAAAGAGTAAAGAATCATCAAAATCAATGTCTGGGTCTGTAAATGCCAGATCTTGTATGGTGATATGTTTGACCTGGCCGTCAGCTATGTGAAATATTTTGTTGACACTTCGGACGGGTGGATTGTCATTTCTCATTTTTACTGTTACATGAAATGTTCCAGAATATTCCTGGATTTCTCCATAAGAAGTGCCTGCTGATTCATCCAGGACTGGGGCAGCAGAGAAAGTGAAGGAGTCCTCCTTGTTTTCAGAATCATCATGTGTGTAGACAACTCTCCCTTCCTTAATATCTGACATAGTAAAGGAAGAGACATTACTGCGAAGGACGACTGATGAGCGTGGATCAACAATATTGATGTGCCCATGACTGGGGTATCTGATAACTGAGAATATGAAATTCTTGAAAGTGTCCATCTCCAAGGAAAGATCCTGTGTTGTAATAACTCCAGAGTCACCTTCAATTACATCTTTCAATCCATTGTTGATAAATCTCACCGGAGTTTCTTCTGGTGAATACTGTATCATAGAGCGCACCATCACGGTAAATCCGAAGTATGAAGCTTGAAGGTCAGTGAAATCATCAGTCTTTTCAAAAGATGGTTTGTCAAACTTGAAATACAGATATCCATCATTGATATCCTGCTGGGTGAAGGAACCATCTACTTTCAGGGGAGGCATCTGATCAAGCATGACCATGTTACTAACAGGTCTTCTGACAAGGTATAAAGAGCCCTTTTGTGGAGGTCGCACAATAGTATATACAATGTTCTTAAGGTTTAGCTTATCAGCATTTGAAACCACCTTGAGATTTTTGTCTGAAAATTTGCCATAGGGAGTCCTATGAAGCACTAAATTAGAGTTGTGTTCTACAGTAAGTGTCAATGTCTTGAAAACAATGCTGAATGATTGTATGCTGGTTTTCACATCTTTGGATCTGACTTCGAATTTGAAGCTGTCATAATTTGAGATTGAAGTCCCTGGGAGGTGCAAATATCTTAAACGTCCTGAGTCTATATGTCTTTGCGTAAATGTTTCCAAGTCCACCCAATCCATGGATTCATACTCCTTGCCCTGAACAGCGCCATGACTTGGAGGCTGTGTGATGTGGTACCTTAGTTCCAATCCCTCTAGAGGCACGTTAGTCACATAACTTAAGTTGTGAGATGTAATGAGACAGTCCAAACCATAGTTTACGGATATGCCAGTATTGTTTTTCACATCAATATTCAATGTTACTTCTTTGAAACGAAGATCTACCGCATCACTGGTCTTTGCTCCATCTGTGACATTGATCTTGGTGTAAACCATATTGTCTCCATTATGTTGAAACCAGATTGTGCCATCTTGAATTTCTTTTAAAGTGAAAGTGGATATTGATTTCTGGGGTTCTTCTGAGCGCTCAAAGATGCTTGAAGATTGGCGGAGGTAAACTACAGCAAAAGTAAGCCTAGATGGATCAATGCCTGTTGTCTTAACATCTAAAACTGTGGGGGTTATCCGTACCTTTGAACCTGATGATATAGTTAAAATATTTCCACTTTGTAATGTTATATCCAAGTTACCCCCTGCCTGAGATAAAATAGTCACCGGTAGCACAAAGTCATATTTGTCCTTCAACTTTGACTCAGCATCCCGGGAAATGGAATTAAAGTCAACCTCTAGCGTAGCACTATCCAGTGTAGCTTGACCACCATAATGCCTATAGAAAACCCGTCCACTGTTAACATCTCGTAGAGTAAATGTGCTGGAGCTTCTTCTCCCATTTTGAACTTCAATAACTCCAACTTGTGGAAATTCCTTAACAGTGAATATGACATTTTCTTCTCTCAAAGAGTCTCTGAAAAAATCATTCCTAATTTTTATCACATTCAGATCTATGACAGCTGAGCCTCCTTCCATTACTTCTAATCCACTGATTGATACAATGCCCCTGAAGTCATTGCCATTCTTCCCAGAATCTGACTTGAACTCATCCTTTACACAATTGGACTGTCCACAGTCACATCTAAAATCTGCCCCTTCTAGTTCTGTGCACTGAGCTCCAGGCACACAGGGATCCTGGGCACAGGGATATTCCCAGGCACAACCAGCATCTATCAGCCTTGACATCTGGATCTGCTGAAAACCATAGCTACGTGAGTTTATCTCTATGTCACGTACACAGCCCAGCATTGAACCTGTCCCTGCTCGTTTTCCTTGCAAAGAAGCCAAACCAAGATTCACAGCATGAGAGCGAGCTTTGACTCCTATACCTCCAATGAAGAGATGGCTTCCTAGATTGAGGTAGTTCTGGCCACCCAGATGAAAACGTGTTAGATTTGTCTCAGAATCTATTCTAAGTTCAGCAACAGTTTCAGACACAGTGACCTCTAGTTTGTGCCACTTTCCATCATTTACTGCAGACTCTAGGGCCACCTCTATGATTCCACTACCTTTGTCTATAGACAATTTTGGCCTTCCCTCAACTAGCTCTACAGCAATGAAATCCTCCCATGTAGAGCCTGTTCCGGAATTAAACAATATGACAGCATCTGAGGATCTTGTCTTCAGTTCACAGGAAAAGATGCCACTGGATTGTGGGTAAATTCTCAGGTGCGGGAATGCTACAAATGAAGTCTCATGAGAAAAGCTGATGGGTGAATCGGATGGAGCTGTAAACTCCTCATCACAGTGCCATGATACCTGAAAGGCATTCTGTGCACTTTTCAAAGCCCTTGCTTCTTCCAAGATGTCCTTATTATTGTAAAACACATTCCGTAAGCAGCCTCTGAATGACTTGGCATTTCTGTAAAAACTTTCCTTCAGGTTCCCATTCCCACCGAGGAGGACTCCAAGATCAATATTGAGGTCATGATAGGTGCCAGGAGTAGTTGCCTGCCCCTGATCTGTTCCATCTACATGGAGGTATACAGAGTCCTGAGTCCGGTTCACCACCACCAAGTGCCATTTGGAATCATCCAAGCGGACACCCCGTGCTGAAAAGGTCACAGCCTCACCAGAGCCAAGATTGACCCTGGTCTCCACTGTGCCAGAGTTGAGCTGGATGATGATGTAATCTGTCTGGCCAGCAGCCAAAAGCAACAAGCCTTGTGGCCGATGGGTGCGGAATTCCAAGGAAATGGATGTGCTTCGGCTGGCATCTTGTAGAGGGTTCAAGATGTAGCTCTCACCATAGAAGGAAGCTGGAAATGAAAATGAGACACCAGTCAGATCCAGTTAATTTGGTTTTAGGATCCTGTGGCAGTTAAGCTTGCAGGCAACATTTTATGTTACAATGTTATTGTAAGGAAACTTACTTTCATGCTGTTCTCTGCTTTGACTTCATTTCATTGTCTATGTTTAACGTGTCTTATTTTGCCAATTTTAGTCACAGTAACACAAGTTCCATATTCCTATCAAAACTTGAAAATTCAGACATTGATAAAGCTACCACAAATCCCAGACCTGTTATCTAGAAAGTACAATGAAATAAATGTTTCAGAATGGCACAACAATGACAGAGACAACAACAACACAAAAAAAAATATCCTCAACCACAAAACAAATATGTAATTTCCCCTGTCAAACCAAGCATCATTAATCATGACTCTGCCAAAATGAAATGACCAGATATTCCTCCTAATCCTCCATCTAAACATTCCTTTTCTAATCTAGATCTTGATCTAATTCTGGCAAGATCCACAAACAGTCTGGCAGTGTGCCAGCCAAAATAATGATATTTAAGCACAAGTCTAAATCAAGGCATGATGTTAAGAGGACACTTCCACAGCTGAAAAAAAAATATGTGGTTGGAAGATGGTTGCAAAAAGAAGTTTACGTATCATAACAAGGAGTGGTTGGTGGTTTCATATCCAATGCATGACGTACATCTGACTCTCAGTTTGCAATGACCAAAAGATAGTAAATTCCAACAGGAGTGGCTTTAATGTCAAGTGCATGTGTGGCTTACTTATAAGAATGCAACCTGGCTTTTGTCCAACAAGCAAAGATGTGATGAAACTGTGGGTGGCTTGAGGGAAATACATGAAAAATAAACACCACAACAAAGTGTGGATGCCACAGCAAGGAATGTTTTCTTGCCACATGATGGAGAGTTGTCGACCGTTGCTTTTATACCAAATGAAAATACCAATGATATGACAAATTCAACATGACTATGAGAGACAGATGGTTTGTGTAGATGTTGAGTGGTGCGGGTAATGAGATATGAATAGGTATGGAATTAAACAGACTGTGATATTTATAATGTAGTGCTGAAACAAAAGTGACATTATCCTGATAATCAAGTGGTAGTGAGTCAAAGCAGCTAGTGAATGAAGAGCTGAAACGACAACGTGTATGATGCCAAAACAAAGTAATCTGATACGGTGGCATTTCTAGGGTATAGCGAATATGGCGCATGCCCTGGGCGCCACTTGAAGAGGGACTCCACGAAGTAGTTTTTTTATTAAGTCAGGCCAACCATCTTCCGAGAATGAAAAAAATTTTCTTCAGCTGCATGCTCTATCACTGATTTTCATGGGTGATCAGCAGAACGAATGTATCCACCCGACAACTTCCACAGTTCTCCGGAGTTATTAAGAAGCATTCGTAATGCAAAAGTTGTTACTGATTTAACAGTACTTATCTATAATTTGTTTGGACAGGAGTGCAGTTTCAATGCTTGCAATGAGCGCTTTTTTTTTCATAGATACACCATCAGATGTACATGTATGTATGTGTATGATTGACGCTAGTGTTATCATTATCAGGCTTCGCTTGAAAGGGCTGCACAAGAAGAATGAAATGATTCAAATAATATTATCAGTTGTAACTATGTACTAGTCTATACAGTTATTCGGGAAAAGAGTCGGAATAATGCTCGCGTTTATAGCCTTACTGAAGTTTTTCTTCTCTTTCTTTTTTTCCCTTTCTGTCTGAACGAATTCCATAGCTCTTTCAGGTTTTGTTTTTTATTTCAACATGAAAACAAACTGCTGGCTGACGCGCTGACAGTAACAAGACAGTATCTGCAACGTTTATTTCATTCAAATCGAGATTCTCGCAGCCGCTTTAGCAAAAATAAGAAAAACATTCCTCCTTGAGAAATCGTCCTGCCTTTTATTTTTTTTTCCTTCCTTTCGCGTGTTCATAGTTTTCAGATCTCTCCACAAATCCGCGTAATGATAAAAAAAATATCTTCAGAGCAAGATTAGGTCTAGGTCCCGCAGGCAGAAGGGAGGGGAGGAGGAAGGAAAGGCGAGGGGGCTACATTTCTGATACGCTAAGGAAACACTAGCGCACGTTATAAACAGTCTGGCTGATACAGCAGTTGATAAGTTCAACCGCAGCGCTCAGTCGTCTCTGCCCAAAAGCAGCCAAGGAGTAGTGGGAGTGGATGGTGTAGTAGTTCAGTCTATCTACATGGAGATAAAAAAGTGCCTAGAAATGGCGGTACTCAGGTACTGCGTTGAAGCGGATTTGACTTGTCAAACCGGTCTTTTCTCTTTCTTACAGGCGTTTCGATCTATGGGTGAGCCATCTCTCTCAAAATAAGTATACACTTCCCCGCTCCTTCCCCCTTCCCGGTCAGCTGATAAATACAATTTTAACTAATCCAACATGAAGCAGACAAATCAGCTTGAGTCGAGGAAACAGTGTAATGTTCAAGTCACGCTATCTTTGTTCTCCGACTCAAAGGTGGGAAAGAAGATGGTGATGATGATCATGATGATAGTCTCTTCAGCTGCGGGCGATATGCTCTTGACAGCCCATTTCCTCTCGGACAAAAGCGCATATCTTTCTTAGTTGTATTGTTGTTGTCGTGTATAGTGTGTTGCCAACAGTTTAGGGTCGTGGAAGGGTGTCGCAACTCCGTCAGACAGAGTTAGGTGTTCAATTGACGAAATGTGAAGGGAAGGAGAAAGAAAGAAAGGAAGAAAAATAGAAAGAGAAAGAAAGAAAGAAAGAAAGAAAGAAAGAAAGAAAGAAAGAAAGAAAGAAAGAAAGAAAGAAAGAAAGAAAGAAAGAAAGAAAGAAAGAAAGACAAGTATCAGGTACTGCAGGATGATCTTACTAGGTCTAGTCTAATTCCAATCCCAGCGTAGCGTTGCTCGCATTGTATGTCAAGCTAACAGTGATCTATCACTCTCTCACTGTCAGCACCGAGCTGGGCTTGAAGCATAAATTCACCAGCAGGCTATAATGGGGTATCATTCGCATCCTCCATCACCAGAGTACAGGAAGGTTCACGATGACAGGCTGCTGGAATACCAGCATTTCGCACCTGAGGGTACATCATTTTCATTGTAGCTCGCCTCGAGAAATTCATCGCAGTCTTCCCCGAGTCTTTTTCAACCATGCGAATATCAACTTTTTGCAGACCGGGGGTCACTTTCAGTCATTTCATTTTCAGAAATTACAGAGTGACCAAAGTTCAAGTTTGGGGGAAGGGGAAAATAGACGGAGCACAATAAGAATTACAGAACAAAATGGCTTTCTTACACAAAACAAGGAGAAAAAAAGTGAGAATGGGAGGGAAAATGCTACAATAGAAAGAAAGAGGGGCAGCATGGGGGAAAAGACATTTGTGATCGCTATTTGAGCCGTAATACTGGAAAAATAAAACGAGGAAACGAAAAGAAGTAAACAATTCTATCAGGCCATGCAGGTAGACATTTCTTTTCAGCTTCCCCGCCGCCTTGCGTATCAAAAAGATTTAGGCAAAAAAAACAAAACTATTCCGATCTAGATTAGACCTCCATTCTGTCGTCGAATCACGGGCTGATGTCTGGTTTTTCTCACTGAATATCTCGACCTGAAATGGGGTGTCCGTTGTTGTTGTTGTTGTTGTTGTTGTTGTTGTTGTTGTTGTTGTTGTTGTTGCTATTGCGATTGTTGCTGAGGTTGGGGCTTATTTTTCAATCGCACCTTCTCTCACCCCCCCCCCCCCCCCCCNAAGTTGAGTGATGCCCTCCTATTTACCATCAAAATAGGCATAATTATTTTCATGCATGGACTGAACAGTAATGCCTGCTATTTTCAGGCCCAGGGATGGCTTGACCCTCGTCTCATGCTCTTATTCCCTTTTCCTAATGGGTGGGTGTGCAGATGAAGGTAGGTATATGAGCGAAAGAGAAAGAACGAGCTCTTGTGTAAGTGAGAGAAAAGAATACGAAAAGAGACAGAGCTGAGGACGGACGACAGATACACCGACAGACAAGCAGGCGACAAGAGAGGGAGATTTAGGGATAGTTTGATCGCTCTATGCATTTTGATAAATGTTTTGTGACTGACCACTGGTCTAAATAAAAATACCCTTGAAACTTGAAACTTAACAAAGTTAACAGCATGGCAATGTGACACATGCTAGTGATGTGGCGATAATGTTGTAAAATTGGCTTAGCCAAACTAGGTCCAGATCAAGATCAAAGCCGTCAGAATAACAGTTCACTGAATTTTACCGAAAATTCAGTGGGATCCTTTTATTTCCAAGAGCAGGTAAGTTAAACCTAGTGGACGCCAAAGAGCCACGAAAGAAGTCTTGATCACAGTAGAGGTTCTTGAGCTAGCCTTGTAATACTAATATAGTTCTTAGTAGGAGTTGGGAGCCTGTGGCCAAAAGATGTGGGCTGGGCAATATAGGTCAGTTACTCATAAGCATCCAAGAACAGTAGGTCAGTTGGTAAAGTAAAAATGAATAGATCTACAATTGTAATTATACATAGCCTACTACATTTCGGTTCTGTCAGATTTCCGGTGGCTGTAATCAACTTTCCAGCTCGTGGGAATCGGAAATGGGCACTTGATAATTCTTCTCTCTTTCCTGCTACCAGCAAAGTTTCTCAAAAACTTATGAATGTTCTGAAATCGGTTTCTCTGTTAAAACGTCTCGGACAAGAATAACTTGGAGCCCTTTCTCTCTTTTCCTTCTAATTTTCCGGTAGAAAGGTCCCTACTGATATGTCTTTTGTAATGTGTCAGTACGTATCATGTTAGACGCAGCGGTTGGTGGACCAAAGAACCTTTTACTCTCTAATAAACCGTATGTCAATATACTATTATTCTTAGAAGTTGACATAACACACATTAATACAATTACTGTACGTGGGTACATGAAAGAGTTAACCACCCTTGCAAACTCCCCAAAGCGTCGAAGGCCCTCTTTCCGATGAATACAGCGTAGAAAAAGTTTCCCCAAGTTACGTGCTAGACTAGTTATTATTCCTAATGTTTTAAATTCTCATCCATAAAATTCTCGACATTCGCTACTATGATACAGGAGGACCAAAAAATAAAAAAAACACTCACAAAACCCCAACCAGCGAGTGCTCTGAGAACATAAAGTGCATAATAATTAAGAGTGGTTTGATATAGGACACCAAGCCATTGCTCAAGACTTTGGCACTTGTAGTGTTGACGGCAACGGTCTTCTAGCTATTTCAAATCTGCTGACCCAGCTAGCCGCAGAGAAGTAGGAACTGGCCATGTATTTCACATATAGTAGAACCTCGATATAAAGAAAGCCCTTGGTCCGTGAAAAAAGCATAGACTAACTTAATACTGAAGTGTACTCAATATCGAGGTTCACTTGATTAATGAAATGACTGAATAATAAAGAATCCAGGCAAGTGAAATTCATCCTTAATAACAAGATAAATTTCTTAAATTTCGAGGTTCCACTGTATATTATGTTCGCAAAGGTGCTTCTTGTGGCGGCATGTCCTTATTCTTTCCGTGACAGAAACGTGTGGAAGAGGAGGTAGGAGCGTGAGGAGGGAAGCAAAGCAAGAGAAATACACAATAAAACAGAAAAATAAATGTGGAAAAGTGGTCCCGGGTAGACTACTTTATCGATGCACTGAGTACAAGTTGACTGTATCGATATCCGTATCAAAAGCATCAGCAGTTGATTTGTGAAGAAAAAGTAAGAAAGGATGGAAGAATAGGGTGATAAACTAGACTGAATTAAGCAATGACGTACCGGTACTGAGGATTTATGTTCCATTGAAGTACAGTCATGGTGTATTTGTTATACAATAAAATTGTCTAGACACTCCCACACATGTGCCGAAAAGGAGACAGTGGGTCAACACACATAAAGTAAGGAGCCTGTGTTACTATGGTTTCGTTCAAACGGCGATTGAATTTCAAAAAAACAAAAAAAGACCTTAATACCTAACTTTTCAAACTATTATGAAAAAAAAAGGTTCGGAGATCATTAGCCTCATATCTTTTTTTTTTTAATTTTAAAAGAGGACGATTTATAAACATATGGCGCGCTAGTCACTCAACCAGCGCCGCAGACTAGTCCTGAGATGACGCACTCACACCTGTGTGTTGGGCTGTAGTTGTTAGTACCTGTATCATCGCGACTTGAAACATTGTCTGTAAACAGACCTAAGTGGATGTCATCTCTCATGATGATGGTATGTGTACTGATGCGAAAAATAAACTGGCTTTGTTTCCATGCCGCAGGTGTGGGAGGGCGCCTCTTTGTTCTCGTGCCACGCATAAACATCAGAAAGTAAGCGCTGCCGGTGATGAAGAGTTACATTACATTAATACTAATTTTCTCGCAAAGGAAAGGGTTCCTGAGCATCCTTCACATGTACAAAACAGTATACAGACAGCCACAGACAGTTTATACTGTATATATGTGAGGAAACTATTCATAACAACAACAACAATAACAAAAAAAGGGGGGAAGGGGGACAGGGGTTGTCTAGATTATCTTCGAGGAAAATCCACCTCCACTCTGTCCGCACCTCTCATCCCTATCTCTCTCCTATCCGCTCCCTCCCCAGCCCCCACTAGACCGGTGTTGGCACTAGAGATAAAAATCGATGTTAGATTGGACTAAGTTATAAAACGCAGTAAAGTGCGAACAACTTAGAAGAAGTGACTATATATAAGCTGGGTTTCCAATCAAAATTCCACTTCAGACCGTGGACGCTGGGACGCACCAGAAGGGTTTTTCCCAACCGTTCTCTCACTTTATAACGGGCAGAATCACAATAATTTCCCACTTGTTACCGCAACACCAATTAGGCCTAGAATAGGTCTATGTTAATATTCTGACTCACAGACTAAGTGGTAGCCTCTGTAGCCTCTCACAGGGCCACTGGTTTGTCAGCACACAGACGAGCTGTTGAGACATCTTAGCCTTCAACGTTATCTAGCACTCGCTGAATGTTGTCAGAAATCCTGAAACCTCGCCCAGTCTTCTAAAAAGTTAAGCTGGGTGAGTCACTTTATTAAACAAAATGTAGAACTCTTCCGCTCGAGACGGCGTGTCTCAAACTCAAAGCAGGGGCATGAGTTCGGAGCCTGATGACAGGGGCGTATGCAAAGTTCGGTTTCCTGGAGATGTCGGCAGATTGCAATCCTGGTAATGAAAAGAGATCTCTCAAATAAACAGCATTAGGCGGTGTCTTGTCTGCTACGCCACTGGAATGACACCGCTATCAATGCAGATGAAAACCATCTCAAGAAAACTAACGAAAAATGAAGACCATGCTCTGCGCTATATGTCATCATGTTTCTGAACTTTTCTTGAGCTTAACTCCGTATTGATTGGAACACAATTTGGAAGCTATTGAGAGTCTGTCTTGTGCTTCTTCCCTCTGCGCGCTGAGGTTCCTTGTGATGTAAAATGTATGATCAGCAGATCAGCAACGTGGCTTGCCTCTTAAGGCAGTTTTATACGAGAATTTCTTACAAACACTCGAAATGAAATAAGTGTGTGGGGAAGGTGTGGGTCTTGGTGCAAAACTGAGTTAACTCTAAGGGACCCGCTCCCCTTCCCTCCTTTTCTCCTTTCCTCACT
>JAWQUT010000030.1:2548550-2568829 GCA_033807755.1 Ellobium chinense
TTTCCATTTCGTAGTGCTTGAGAAGTGAGTTTGCTACTACGTCAACGCGCGAATGCTCGGCGAGAGTCTCCGACAACCAAAAAGACAAAAAAACAAAAAAAAATGGAGAGAAGGAAGAAACTGATTTCTCCAGCTAGGAAAGCAAACAAAGCCAGCTCAGCGCATTCTAGGCTGAGCACAGCTCTTCATCCATTTCTTCCTTATGCTCTACAAACATGCACATCTGAAGGCTACATGGGTCGATTTCTACTTAAAAACTTTCTGTCTACGGGCTAAGTAGGCAGGTATGGGAGCTGAGCTTGTGTAGATTCTATGTACGCGCTGACATCTGATGACATCATCAACTTACGCCCAATGTCAACATGTCTATCTTAAAATCGGCAGCACAGGGTGAACCGGTAACTTGATGATATCCATTTAACTGCACTTTCGTTTAATAAGCACAAATAAAAGCGTCGCTTAACCCGTTAAAATATAGATTATACAATCACACTCTCGTGGAGTTATTTTAAAGCGGGAGTCGACAGTGCATGACTTTAATGCCCAGTGTATTAACAGGCGTTAGCTGAGCTTTAACAAATGACATGTTGATATTTACGTCATATGAGACGCGGCGAAGAAGACATGTAATTCTCCAGTTAGCAATACAAACAAACTCAGCTATGCGGATACACGTACCAATCTTTCTCTTACAATAAACAGCTACATATCTTCCGTGATTACGTATAACGTTGTCCTTCTCGTGAACAGAGTTTAGAGAAAACCATTTTGCTGGTGCGAAGAGACCAGATTTCTCGTAAAACTGTTAGTGTGCTTTCTTAGATTTTTGAGCTAAGATATGAATTCCGATATCCCATCAATACCAGTCCAAAATTGGGGACAAACTTACACACACACGCGCGCACAATGCATTTGATCAAATGTGTAGAATACGCCACAGACGATTTATATGTATGTCCAAGGGACACAGAAGAAATCGATTTCCATCCCTGTGGATTTTGCCTTCCACCGAGTTGGCATCACAGACAGTGATAGATATATACCAGTCTGTGGTTGGCATGCACTGCTAACATTTGTACAGACTTCACCCACGACGGCACCAACTGATATAATATCTGTGCGGTCGTGTCCGGTTGCATTCAACATTTTAGGTCAAATGCAAATTTTGGTATCATTCTCTTCAGAATAATAGGCCAGTAATGACCACAGAATCTAACTTCACATGCGAACTAAACAAACTTAAGCACGTAACGATTAAGATCTCTTCATACCGATTAAAATGCTGGAAAGGATCTCATTTACCTCCAAACTTTGTTCATACTGAATACGACCCTATAAATGAACACGGGCGACTTCATGGCCTCCTCTCCTTCATCAAAACACAAAATTAAAAGCACCTCTTTTATAGCCTACATTTGCCTCTTGCCAAAATTTTTATAGGTTCATTCAACACCCATTTTAGAATCATAACTTTACATCGTTACTTTAGCACTGTAAAAATAAAAATATAAGAACTAATTTACTTAATTTTGGATCATTTATCTCAGAGAGCAGAGGAATCGGAACTTCCTTGAACTACAGCAATGCTGTGAATAACCGTAAAAAACATCATGCACTCTTAGGATTACCCGGGCTGTGGGCGTCGGCCAAAATTTGCTTGTGAAGAGTCTTTTCAAAAACTTGTGATCTGTGTGGCCCTCGGCAACATTCATTAACGAAGCATTTACGTAAATATTGACCCTCACAGCTCCTCGGTACATCACTTTCATCAAGATTTGTGTAGCACGTTTCTTGCTAATGCCGCAGAGACGCCTTGGAAGGGTGTTGTTCACCGTTTCCTCTCCCAAGCCAGTGCTGTAAAAGGCTCGAATGTTAACCCTGTAAGACCCACAGTACCAGGTATGACACAAGAACTTGGAGGTTTGATCTTGTTATTTGATATGCCAAAGATCTATATGGATTATTATTCCCTGAAAATTATACATAACAGTTAACATTTCTCCGATTTAATGTTCAGTCAAGCCAGTTTACGTCATACACGTAAAAACTTTAAAAATAAACTTTATTTATCAAAATACTGTGCTTATGTTGTTGGGACTCAAAGGGTTAATGTACATGTACTAGGCGGCCACGGGTACATGAAGAGATGTCTGAAAGCGGCAAGGGCAGCGATAAAGTGATAGACTAAAATGACTCGGCCAGCTGTGGTGATAATGGTGAGTGCACCCTTCACTCTCCCTTGAGAGAAATCGTATCATGAGCATGGCCGAATGGTTATGGCGTTAGACCCAAGATCAAAAGGTTCCCGTCGAGGTCACGCTGCAGATAGGAGCAGACTTCCATCCCACTTTCGTCAATTCATTCGTCTGTAAAATGAATACCTATACAGCTACTGTCTGAATGTCAGAGATCATCGTCTGCAACACAGCAGTACTGTATGCCCCTTTAGGAAATTAGGAAAGTTAAAAGAGTGGTCTAGCCTGCTGGGGTCCCAATAATGTGAAGTCGCGGGCGCTGGTATAGCCTGGACGCGAGACTTATAAGCATCGTTATTATTACATACTTTTGGCCAGCAGTGGCAGAGATCTAAAATACTATGCTAGTGAGTCTTGTGAGTCCTTTCCTTATACTAATTTTGACAGTATTCTTTCATTTTCATTCGATGAATACGATAATAGTCTAAGTCCATTGTGCATCCTGCTGAACATGTAAAATTTTTGCTATACTTCCCAGCAAACTTAGCTGCACCTGACATATTACGCATCGCAGATGCATCTATCCCATTGTGACATAATATGATCAATGGAACATGCCTTGCTCCCTCAAGTTTAAAGCTAACACTTCAGGTGTGAACATTTTGTTTATCTATGCACAATCTACGGCGGGCGCACTCTATGTTGAAACAGAAAACCAGGAGGGGTGATGGAGAAGGCCGCACCACTTTCTGACGTCAGTGACACGTTTCAATACTTACGGTTTCTCATCTCAGGGCTCTGGTCTCGGGTTATGTGAGCATAATACGTCTGAACGCTGAAGAAGTTTTCACGTTTGCTTTCGTTATGCCGTGGCATAGAAACACCAAACTGGTTCTTAGCTACCAACCGCTACTACATTATTGTTAATTTTTGCCTTTTGCTTGCATTAGCTTGCCCATGGTTGGAGTGAGGAGAAAGGGGAGGGGGAGATGGATGCTGTAATCGGCCTCCTCATTATGGATCATTGCCCTTTTGCGAGCAGTGCAGTGGTAAAGAGCTCTCAATTAAACATGTTCTCTACAACTCACTTGTTAAATAGTGCTAAAAAGCCAGTTAACAAGCAATAAAGACTTTTATTTCCTTAAACGTGGAAAAGCTCAAAATTCGTCCACTCCCCCTAGAAAAAAAACACAACACCAAAAACTCTGCTTGTACCGAACAGATTAGAAATGATTTTGTGTGTACTGCATATAATAATATGTGCTTTTTTGATGGCCTTAGACGGAGAGGGATTCCAAGAAAGAGAAGTCAGAGGATTCCCTCAAATTTCAAAGTGCATTATGAACGTTCGTCACTATCAACTGACCATGTCACATGAGAGTCAGACCCTCCCTGCTTGCAAATAATAGTTTCATTACTGCATAGTATATCTATGTACACTGATTATGACAATAACATCCATCACCAGAGTGAGTGAGTGAGTGAGTGAGTGAGTGAGTGAGTGAGAAAGCGAGAGAGAGTGAGAGGGAGAGAGAGTGAGAGGGAGAAAGAGTGAGTTGTTTACTACAGCTCGCCCATCAAACACACTCACTAGTGCTAAACATACTCATTCGTGCTGTAACAAAAATATGCATAAAGAATGCCGTCTGACATTTCACGCATATTTTTTATTCACTGCCTATACTATAGCCTTCCCAGCTGCTACCGGCTTCCAGCTCAGCCACCAGCGAACTAGGTTGGAAAAAGTTACCAGCAGCATTGCATGACATCGTTTTTTTTTTCTTTTGTTATTGTCCTTTTTTTTTTTTTGTTGCCTCGCACAGCTTGCATGCATCTTTTTCTTTCGCAATGTAGACCCTAAGCTTATTAAACCTACTAGTCGCATACTTTCTCTCTGAACTTTGGAATCCATATTATGGCAAATCAAGTAACGACTGATGAGCAGTAACGAATACTATTGCTAGGACTTGCTGCTGCCTCAGAGGAAAGAAGAACAAAACCTGCAGTTGTACAAGACATAGTGGGTGTGGTCCTCACTAAACATGTTAGAGGGGGGGATAGAAAGGGGGGCTGTGCGCGTGCGAAAAAGATATGAGTGTGCACGTGCGCGGCTAGGCGCAGCAGGAGGCTAAACCGCAAGGGAATCCGCTTATAAATGTGAGCTTGATAAAATATCACCATGCGCTGGTGTTGGAGTATGTTTGTGTTAGCCACTTTGGGTGACTGAATTCACGCTGTGCCACTGAACTGTGAGAGGAAGGGCATATTAAAAGTTACTTGCTAGAAGACACTTTTCGCATGCATCAAGAGGAACGTAGGGACATTAGATAACTTACAGTACACATCAAAACTGATACTGTATCACCCTAGTGATGATTTGCAAAGGCGACAGAGCGAAGAGCACCAGCGAAAAGCTTCTCCACCCTGACTGATAAAATGGAAAGCCAACTGTAATAACAGTAATGAAAGCGTTGTTCACGATGTCTGCTATCCTGAATGTTGTACATTTCGAATCTCGAAAGAGACCGATATAAATTGTTGTTGACACCCGATGCAGTCAGAGCCATACGCGCTGTGAGCGACTCAAAAAGTCAGAAGACCGTTTAGCCTGCAACAGTGAGCACTATGTGATGTGTAGATGTCCACAGATATGGCAGAGAGAGAGAGAGAGAGAGAGAGAGAGAGAGAGAGAGAGAGAGAGAGAGAGAGACAGAGAGCGAGATAGAGAGACAGAGAGAGAAAGAGACAGAGAAAGAGAGATGGAGATGTTGCAGGGAGGAGGTATTCACGGTCCTCAGCGCAGTACTGTTTTCGATAACAAAAGGCTCCAAGACCCCATACCGCTGCTAGCATGCTATATTATGTCGGCTGTTTATAATAGCGGAGATAGCAGCAAAAACAACAACAGCTGAGCAGAGTTACAATCTGGGCGAGCTTTTCGCTCCTGTAACGAGGTCAAAAATTCAGGATGAATTTTATCAGGGGAAAGCTCCATGCTTCTAGTCTTTCTCCTGCCTAATGTCTTTTGTTTTCCTAAACGATTAGTCACATTGCTGATCAGGAACTTTCACACTGGAAAACTCGACCGTACCCTGCACCCCTGCGGCGACGAATGCGCCACCCCTTTCACAACGCCTGCCTTCACCCGCTTCTATTTTTCAGCCTTCTTTGGGACTGAGTCATCGATCAAAGTAGAACTGGCGTCCACTCTTATTATAGCCCCTGAAAAAAAATAAACTCGTCGAAAATGTTTTTTGTGCTCTAGTTTTTTCTAATGTGAAAACCCCTCATGCAATATCTGGTTTTGTGTCAGTAAAATGCACGAATATCATCCCAATATCTATAAGCTCCTTTCAAACTTCAGTTCATAAAGCTTCAAGCTGCCACTAGATTTAGATGCTGAAGTTTTTGGTTGGTTTTTTTCTCAGCAGGGGGTTCATGAAATGCATAGCTTGTGAATCAATATAAAGTTGACTGGGACTGAGTGCGGGTCTTGTTTGTTTGCTTGCTTGCTTGCTTGCTTGCTTGCGCGCTGTGTGTGTGTGTATGTGTGTGTGTGTGTGTGTGTGTGTGTGCGCGCGCGCGTGCGTGCGTGCGTGCACACATGCTTGCATGCATGTCTGTTTGTTGTGTATACATGTCTCAATGTGTGGATGATGCATGTCCGCTGTTACTCAAATCTCAGTTCAGATTTGAAATTCCTTATCCAGTCAAGAAACAAAGAAAACAATCAATGGCAAAAAACAAAGAAGTTAGAGAGCTATAATAAGAAAGACAAACACTAAGTGCAGTGAATGCGGTGATAACAACACGAAAAACAGCAGACTTATTAAGCCCAGCAAACATCCAACTGTATAAGAGCAAAAGCAACAGTTATGTTTTTCATGATGAAGTCATTCGCTCACTCATCCGAACCTTTCTACTACCATTCGCACACTAGCTCCTACGTCTTTATACCTTCTCTCTCTCTCTCTCTCTTTAAATAAATGACCAGTTCAGAACACAATAACTAGCAGTGCTGTATCGCTCAGTTACTGATGGAGGGAGCGCTGCCTCACCATATTCAAACTTAATGCTCAAAGACGAAGATTTGAAAAACAAAAAAAAACCTGGTTGAGGATGACAATGAAAACTTCCGTCTAAGATCTGAGGAAGCAAAACAACTCTAGCTTAAGTGACCAAGTGGAAAGACGTATTCTCTTCATTATCATTAAGGGGGAGGAATATGACCCCGATCTGACATCTGGAAAGTGTGTCGCAAAGGAGTTAACAAATGACCGTGAAAGCTCAGCTGAGAAGAAAGGCCCAAAAAACTGACACTAGAAAATTCTCTGTCCCTCCCGTGGATCGAACCCAGGCCTTCTCAGTTCATAAGTTGAAACTGCTGCCGCACGATCGCTCGCTAACCTGTAGTATAATATTTATTCCTTAAATACCTACTGCCTAATAATGTCCATACTTCCATGCGGGAGCCTAGTCTTCACCCAAACCCCTGACACACTTCCCAACTGCTTACATTTATCCTAAATGTGAAAGGGAAGTAGTTAAGAATGAGTTGCAGGAAAACAAAAAAAACCCACCTCTTTCACACCAAAATCAATGTTATTTCCAACAATATGAGTGTAAATCTGTACTATGAATGCGTTGGTAAACCGCTCTATGAAAATAGCGGGTCCTTTTCTGACCATGGGTGTCAGCTAAGAAAGTTACCGACATATGGTGTATGGAAGGTATGGAAACCCTCAAATTCTCACGAAAACATTTGAAGGCAGTTATGGAACGCTGCTTGCTTCATGTGCTGCCCGTATGCAATAGCAACAACGTTATCCATATGATGCTAGACTTGCACTTGGGGAATACAATACGTAGACGATCAATCTTAAAGAGTTTTCAGGTCTGCTTTGCAGATCAGTAATCACCTGCCGGTGTCCGTTTGGTTTCCTTGCGCGCCCCGCCTTTCTATGTCCTTGTTTTGTTGGAGTACACCGCAGTCGCCACAGAGGACCTGAAAACTCTTGCTCCGCCTCCGACAATCTTACTTTACTGCGTACATATAAATAACGAACATGTATATTACTGCGAACTGTCTGCTGTAGTTGATTATGGCAATAGATAATTACATTGTACAACTTATGCGATTCGGTCTCACGAAAAATTGCGAAAAGAGGGGAGATTCTGAAGAGGGAACGAGAGGAAAGGGGAGGAGAAGAAAGAAGAAATGTTTGGGAATATGAGGGGAGGGCATTCTTTTGCGTCTGTTTTTCTTGGAGGGGTTAGGGGGCGATGACAACTGACCTCTCCAAACTAACCTGCTAACATATTGTGCAAAGTTGACAATATTGGACCAAAGCTCCGCCCCAAGTTTCTTGCCAAATATCTAAGTTAGTCTTGAGATGGCAAGGTGTAATGTGAGGCTGTTGGTATGCATTTACATCACTAGGCTTGATGAAAAACCTGACAGGATTATTCCATTCTTGACAGGCCTACATTTCGATAATTTCCTTGGTGGGCAGCAAAATGAAAGAGCAAAAAGAATACATTTGAATAAAAGCTGGCGGACTAAAAATCAGTCACCAACCCTTGCCAAAATGAATAAAATTGTACTCATGATGCTTGAAAACATTACTATGACTATAGCATAAAAAAACACTTTCTGACTTATTCACAGCTACAAAAACTGAGGTGAGAGCCACACTTTTACATCTGGGTGAACATCTGAACATAACCATTCAATGTAAACTACCTAGGCACAAAAAAATAAAACAATGGATGATAATCATAGCTCCTAATGCTGGATACGATATTTGCACACATAAATTAAAGCATGTTTGCTTCTTTAGTTTACTTCAGACCTCTGTCCTTTTTTAAATTCCTGTTTAATTGAATATATTGTACCTGGTCATAATCTTCAATAAGACAAGTACAACCTACAACCAAACATGGACCTACATGTGCAGTAGTGTCTAGCAAATGCTGGTAACAGTCAAGAACTGAATCTGTATTCCTAAGTTGTGCTAACAATAGCTAGAAAAAAATGTTACTGATTAACCTGATGATGATGATGGTGAATTGAATGAATAAAGAGATAAGTGTTAGTGTCCTAGATGAAAAATGGATGACGATGAACAAATTTTGAGGGGTGCCTGTACAAAGGCCTCCTCTCTCTTACATAATTCATTACAATGATATGGTCTTTGCGCAGGCACCCCTTGAATTTTACAGGATGAATAAGAATAAAGGAACAGATGGAAAAAAAGAGGGGGTTTCACCTCCTGCATAAAGCTGAGAAGAATATTATTATGGCAGTGACATCCACAATAGCTAACTAAATGAATATCTTCGTATTTTTATACAAGAGGACTCCAAATTGCCTTACATTAAAGTGAAGCACTGTTAGCCAGCAGGCATCAATGAACAAGTGAATATAAACTGTAAACAAGGGAGATACCATGTCTGTCAAAGATTACTCATGAAATTGTGAAATTTCAGGGTCTGACTTAAATATTTGATATCATGAGGCATGCAAGATCATGCATTAAATTAATGCAGTGATGTACATCAAGAGACTGGAGCTATGCAATGAGATAGCAGAGAATTGGAGATTGCATGTTTGAGAAGTATAATGAAATTTGACTTCAAAATACACTTGTATTCTCAGTTTTCAAGTTTGAAGTCTGAAGCACAAATATTATAGTTGACATAATACTATACTGTACTGTAGTATACAGCAGAATAGAATGGGTTGCTTAATTAGAAAAGGGGATTTTACACAAACAAGATATCCTATGGCCTTTAAAGTGAAGATGGTACCATATCCTGCTAAAGTCTGCCTAATGAGAAAAAAAATTTTCAAGAAAAGACTGTATTCACATTTAATGCATTCATCTGTCTATAATCTGTTACAGCGACAACATAAATATTTAGCAACAGAACCTCTACTGTGTCAACACTACAAGATATACAGAAATATACTACAACAGTAGTCATGCAGCGTAAGAGGTGCCTGGGATCCGCCCCAATACCTTTCTACTGGTAATGACTGAATATCCAATTTTCAATAAATCGACGTGTCCCCAACCCTATAAAAAAAATACACACAGATAGTATCGAAGCATTATGAACTGCAGTCTTTCTTATTATCTCTTTCCTTTCTTTTCTCTTTATCCTCTATTCTCCTACCTTTTTCGGAAGCCCCCTGATCCTCAGGGCTCCCCATATTATGGGGGCTGTGGAAGTGCTAGTTGAGTAGTTTTGGCCCTGATGTCTCTAACCCAAATGCTTCTTGAGACAGGGTCTCAACTCTAGGGCATGCCTTTAGAGGCATGGTTCTGACTCCTTTTTTCCATATTTTCATGTCATCAATACTGATTATGCCAGTATCGGCAAGTCTGGAAAGCTGATGCGAAGAATCCAATAACAGTGAGCAGCTCTACCTACTCGCTCCACATTTTCTATTTCTGTGTACTGAGCCTGGAAGGCTTGAAAATTGTCTCTTTTGAAATTTTCACAAAATCTCATCAGTTTTCAGCCCTGGAAGATACTGGAGTAACTGGTATCAATTGCGTAAAAATATTTTAAAAAATAGTCAGGTCGATGCTTTTATTAAAAAAGCCCCAATACTAGTACTAGTGCTCATACTCATAGAAGGGTCCCAAATCCTAATGTCTCTTGAAACAGGGGTTTCAGTCAGGATGCATGAGGCACATTCGAAAATTTGATGTAAGATTTTCTAGAGGATTAAGTCTGCCTTGGAATTTGGATAGCTTCTAGATTTTTGAGAGTAATGTGTGCTAATCACCAAAATAAAGTGGCCTGTGGTACATTTCCTGATAACGTGCATCATAGGTTGAGCTGCAGCCTTATAGACAGTTTAACCATACATAGATCTAGATCTTGAGTCTAGGTTTCAGATCTATAAAAAATAACCAAGACTCAGCAGACTGGCGATGATCAGTGAGGAAGAAGATGAAGAAGAAAAAAAGTCACATCATCACGATGCCATGAACTTTAAGGTCATGCAAATTCTTTGACATAAATACAAAAATGTCATAAATCTGTATTGGCTTACCTTCCTTAGGAGACTCCGCTCCCCGCACAATTATCCCTTCAAGTAGGAGTGCCACAATGACCAAAATCAAGCTCCACTGATTCCAATTGTGGTTCCCAACCATTTCTATTTCTTTGTTTGTGGTGGAAACCGTCGACTGCAAACTAATTTAGACTCCTAGAATATTATCAGAGGTTCCTCCTCGTTCTGGATAATGTTGAGAACATTAACTGGCGTCTGTTTCATCCCGCGACTATGTGCCATTGTTTTCAGGTTTGTGCTGACGGTTTGCCGTCCCTCACAGATCTTGCCTCTCTCGTCTAGACGTAGCCTAGCCTAGCTCAGTCCTAGAACCGCAACACTGCATCATACTAAACATTCCAGGCTGCCACTCGGATTTTTGCTATTTTAATAGATTCTAGGCCATATGTAAATAAATTTCACAAGACATTTTTGTCCAAAGCTCTGAAACTGTATATTTTACTTCTTTACATAATTTTTCTAACTGCAGTTGTTAGAAGGGCACATCAATTACTAAGAAGTACGAAATGAATAAACAACAAAAAAGAAGCAAAAATATCGTAAATTTCTTGACAGCACAGAGACTTCAAGAATTCAGCCTACAACATATAATTACCATGTATGGAACTTACATCTTCATAAAGACTGTCTGGATTCAGACTAAGCAAGTGTGCAAAAGATCAGCTTTCAGTAGGCAAGATTAGCCTATAGTTAGGCTGATAGTCTGTCTGGTCAAGAAGCAACTTGCTCGAGGGGCCATTAATAAGGACAGCCTGTATATATGTACAGTCATTCATCTGGCCAGCGGCCACCTATTCTCCCCTCCCCAGACCCCATCCCTGAAAAATAACAAACTAGTAGGCCAGAACAACAAAATAATTTAAGAAGATAAGATTTTTGTGTCATCACAACTTTTCACTATACTGCCAAAAAAAAAAAAAAAGACTTCTATTATGAATTCTCTTTGTTATGACCCAGTGGGATTGTTTCAGAATTTGCACAGAGACGTATATCATTTGTCCTTACTAATTTATTTATTTAAGCACAATGAACCAGTAATTAAAGAATTTTTTAAATAAGACTACAGAAAAACCGAGAAACCTTTAGCCGTGGTAATTTTGTACTGTTATAAGCCATTAAGAGCATCATCAGAGCAAACTCACCTCTCCAAATAGTTGGCTCCTTAACAGGAAAACACTTCACAAGTATACTCATGAAATTACTTGTACCTCTTTTTTTATTTGAAGTTGAAGTTTTTGGCTGCACTTACCCAGGTAGAAAAAAATATAGGCAAAGTANAGAAGATAAGATTTTGTGTCATCACAACTTTTCACTATACTGCCAACAAAAAAAAAAGACTTCTATTATGAATTCTCTTTGTTATGACCCAGTGGGATCGTTTCAGAATTTGCACAGAGACTTATATCATTTGTCCTTACTAATTTATTTATTTAAGCACAATGAACCAGTAATTAAAGAATTTTTTAAATAAGACTACAGAAAAACCGAGAAACCTTTAGCCGTGGTAATTTTGTACTGTTATAAGCCATTAAGAGCATCATCAGAGCAAACTCACCTCTCCAAATAGTTGGCTCCTTAACAGGAAAACACCTTTCACAAGTATACTCATGAAATTACTTGTACCTCTTTTTTTATTTGAAGTTGAAGTTTTTGGCTGCACTTACCCAGGTAGAAAAAAATATAGGCAAAGTAGCTATCGGAGCACAGTAACTAGATCTACATCTAGCTTCAGTTATTACATAAATTGATGTATAACAGACACTGAAAATGGCTACACTAGCTTCCTTGATACATTGAACTTGATCGAACAAAATTTTGGTTGCTTTTTTAAAGAACCGATGGTTTCGTTCTAGCAAGAAGAAAGAACTTAAGATGGTCATGATCTCACAAGGACCCAACAGGGTTGGATGTAGTGAAAATATCACACATTACCGATTCCACGTATTCCCCTTACCTTGCAGCCAGGTTACTGGTTGGCAAGAAGCAATCAGATTAAGAAAGAAGTGTCAGACAAGCAATAATGGTCTAATGATGATAACAATCCGTGGGCTCATTGCGGAGAGTTATGTTCGTCAAATCTTCATTGAGAATTGTAGAGACATCCAACACATTTTGTTTTACTAATGTGTAAGGCTCCCATCTATGATTAGTATTCATGACTAACGACATTTATCTTCACAAGCGAGCATAGTCCATGTGTATAATATACAATAACGGAAAAAAAGAATGCCACCGTGCATTGTGTTTTTCCGAGATATTCACTGTGATAGCAATCATAGCCATTCATAGCATTCTTTTGTGGTTGCGTTTGCACTGTTATCGAATACCAGTAAGGACAAGCCATGCAAATTCTGAAATTATGTGTTGGTAACCCATACCGGATACAGATCTATTTCGAAAAGAAAACAAAACGTCAACCATTTAGTTCCTTGACTGGCTCGCCAGAAAAATTCACTTTCACCAAATCCAGTAAAAAAATTACTATACGTGGCAGCCGTGTACCAGACCGTGATGAAATCAACTCGCACGCAAAGAACTCTTTACACTTTACAAATTGCACCTTCTCGAAAACCAGCCCTCTGGCCCTCATTGGCCAGGACCAATAGGCATTTGTCTGTATTGTCTGTAAGAACAATAACCATCGGTAACCAAATATCTGCCAAATGAAATAACAGTGGGAAGACCTCGCCAGATGGTTTTTGTCACGTATACCAGTCCATTGAGTCTAGTTATGTTTTGAGCGTATTCCAATAATTCTTATGGTCTTGTTCTTTGGCTGATTAAAAAAATGAAAAGAAATCACTTACTTGCTTTTTGCTTTCATTCTTCCAGCAAACATTATCAGTTTTTCAGTACTTTTTCTCTCTATAAAATATCTATGATGCCCACCGAGTCAATTTTGCGAAGAAAGAGCATCGTTCTGTTACCGTGCGCGTATGTAATGTGACGCAATAAGGAAAGCTAGAGGTACCGGGTTTGGCCCTTGCTTCCAGAATTATTCCCCTTCCTCGATCAGCAGAGGCCTGTGGCAAAAACGCTGACGTCACTTACGTTCCAGCAGCTACAGATACCTCTACCTGACAATATATTATTCACTTTTAATTAAGGTTCTGGTATTCCAAATTGAAACGTATAGTTTGATAGCAAAAGCCATAAAAAATATCATGCATTTTTATTGCCTCAGCATGATTTTGTTTGGCATATCTACTGTTCACAGAGGAATAAAACATTCATACAAACATGCTATCACCCGTCTGCAGAGCATTGGCTAGACCGCTTGGTCATGTGGCTAGAACGTATTTGTACAAGATGGAAACGGAGCACTTAGTAACAGAAGTGGGGAGTGAGCAGACACAAATGAATGCTCACACGAAGTATAATAAAGGGGAAAGTGCTCAAGAAGACAAATGTAGACAGAAATGAAAAAAGAAAAGAAATTTATGTGGCGGGAATGGAACCCACGACCCCTGCGTTGGCACCCATCGTCTTACCATCACTTCAGAATCAGGTACAGTACACATCTATACACAGCCACACCACTAATTAGAAAGAAAAAAAAAGTAGCTTAGTGGCTGGTGTCTTCCATTCTCTCTTATATTTGTCTTCTTGAATACTTTCCTCTTTATCTTACTATGTGTGAGAATCTGTTTGTGTGGGACGGTGAGAATTAATGACTGGGTTGAGCCATTGCCGGGGAATGTCTGGAGTGGTGTCCCTTATTGTGCCGAACAACGAGACGAGGAAGGGAGTAGTAAGCAGAGTAGGAGTAGTAAACTTCAAAATCGAAAGCCCCAGTGAGGGTGACGTCCTTTTCTGGTGAATATCGTTTGAAGGTTCAGGAAACTGTCATCACGAGAGCCAACTCCTATCTTCGCTTCATCAAGAACTGCAGTTTGTTCGGCCTGTGTGGGATCACCTATTGCTACCGGAGTTCACTGGCACGTGGAAAAAGTCACCCCGCCTCGTCTGGTCTGCACCCTCCGTACCTTTCCACCGGTCTACACTTTTCGAATGTCGGCAGAGTGTCTCAAGTGGGCCTTGAGGAAGGATGGGGGATCTTTCCACGGCTGAGAGATACGAGTTGAGCGAGCGTGCGGTTGCCTGAGGACAGGGCAAGGGAAAAGCAAGGGAGAGTGTGGGACAGTGAGAATTAATGACTGAGTTGAGCCATTGCCGGTAAATTTCTGGAGTGGTGTCCTTTACTGTGCCGAACAACGAGACGAAGAAAGGAGTAGTAAGCATATAAACTTCAGAATCGAAAGCCCCAGTGAGGGCGACGTCCTTTTCTAGTGACTATCGTTTGAAGATTCAGCAAACTGTTGTCAAGAAAGCCAACTCCTTTCTTCGCTTCACCAAGAACTGCACTTTGTTCAGCCTGTGTGGGAGCACCTATTGCTACCGGAGTTCACTGGCACGTGGAGGAAGTCACCCCGCCTCGTCTGCACCCTCCCTACCTTTCCACCGGGCTGTGTCTGTCCACTTTTTTTTTTTTATATCTTGTTACCACTGACATCAACAGTCGTTGCAGATGAATCAGGAAATTCTGGATCAGGACGTTAATCTTTGGCTGAATTAACCCCCTTTCCCGTTTGCTGTTTGCTTCAGTTCCTCCAACGTTTCTGACATTTGAGTTAACCGAATTAAAGTGCTTTTCGTTTTTTTTTTAACTTTTATACATTTTTATAGAAGGATGGCAGATAAGACCGGGGTAGATGATAGAATAACACGTATTATCCTCACGATATTCGAGGGTGAACGCCTGCCAGTAAGAGGGCAAAGACACAGGCAAGAAGCGGAACAAAAACATGCCCTTCGCTGTTGTAATGCTAGAATGACAAAGCAGCAGCACCAGCAGCAGCAGCAGCAGCACCACCACCACCACCACCACCAGCAGTAGCAGCAATAACACACATAAATAGCATAAAGCACTACTGTGACAGGGTCGATGGCCATGATAGTCTACCCCTCTCCTGTCCGCTTTTTCGCTGGCCTCTACTCTGCCCAACATCTTTCTTTACTCCTGGTATTTTTTTTTTGAGGGAGGGGTGGGGGGCAGGGGGTAGACCTCTGTCCTATCTGGGCTTTCAACCCGCATAAGGTAATTGTTTTCCGGGAAATTGTTTCCTATAGGGCTGGGCAGCAATCAGTTATGGAAGTAGTAATTGCAACCTNTATGGCTGAATTAACCAGCTTTCCCGTTTGCTGTTTGCTTCAGTTCCTCCAACGTTTCTGACATGTGAGTTAACCGAATTAAAGTGCTTTTCGTTGTTTTTTTTTACTTTTATACATTTTTATAGAAGGATGGCAGATAAGACTGGGGTAGATGATAGAATAACACGTATTATCCTCACGATATTCGAGGGTGAACGCCTGCCAGTAAGAGGGCAAAGACACAGGCAAGAAGCGGAACAAAAACATGCCCTTCGCTGTTGTAATGCTAGAATGACAATGCAGCAGCACCACCAGCACCAGCAGCAGCAGCAGCAGCAGCAGCACCACCACCACCAGCAGTAGCAGCAATAACACACACAAATAGCATAAAGCACTACTGTGACAGGGTCGATGGCCATGATAGTCTACCCCTCTCCTGTCCGCTTTTTCGCTGGCCTCTACTCTGCCCAACATCTTTCTTTACTCCTGGTATTTTTTTTTTGAGGGAGGGGTGGGGGGCAGGGGGTAGACCTCTGTCCTATCTGGGCTTTCAACCCGCATAAGGTAATTGTTTTCCGGGAAATTGTTTCCTATAGGGCTGGGCAGCAATCAGTTATGGAAGTAGTAATTGCAACCTTACCTCTGCGATCCCATGGAATTGATTCTTCGTTTGGAATCAGTTACATGTAAAGTGATGGCTTCTTGACATGCATGCTATTACCAGGGTATAATCTTTTGTGGATCTCCTAGAATTTATTTTTCAAAGATGTGTTTGTATCATCTTTCCCTCGCTAAGTGCAATGATAATGATGTTTCAAGTTGTCCATGATAGCCAGGCTTTCTTTCTCAGGAACGGGGGAGAGGAGATGTGGGGCAAGGGGCAAGAAAAGACTACCCATTGCTACCGGTGGGAAGATATATACAGTATTCTCTTTACTCATTAAGGGGGAGGAATGTAAGCTCAGTCTGATGATTTTTTTCAGATGTTACATATTATTTTAGGGTAGTGTGCCATCGGGTATTTTACCAAATTACTGTGAAGGATCAATTTTGAGAAGATGGGCCCCAAAAACCTACACTAAAAAATTTCATGCCCCTGCTGGGAATCTAACCAGGGTCTCTCAGCTTGCAAGTCTGAACGTGTTACCACTACACTACAGGGACGCGAACTTCATAGCCATTTAATTCTTAAATACCTACTGCCTGAATAATGTTCCCTAATTTCATGTACGAGCCTAGTGCTCACCTGTGATCCTAACACACCCACGACTGCTCACACCATGGTGACACTAACTGAGCTAACAACGTGACAATGGAAACATGACATTAATAATAATAAGAATACATTACATCTATATAATGCTCATTCCCATACCAGGCTCTGAGCGTTCACCACAATGGCAGACCTACAAATTAATTCAGCCTCTCAACAGTCACATTCTTATCACCTTTCTCTCTCTCTCTATATATAATATCTTACAGACAAGCACACACACCCATCTATCACACATTCGTACACTTCTTTCTAGATTCCTCATTTGATGATGCGAACAAAGCCTTGAGCAAACACATATTATTGTGTGCACATAAGGAGCAGAAGTCCCAGGTCTTTGGCAATTTGGCTAAAAACAACATGGAGAAATTGACTGTCTGAAAGACTGTAGCTTATATCACAACAAACAACCAAATTATGCACTTTCCCCTCCTCCTTCTGATCCACTGACCCAGGCAATAAACTAAGACTATACAGTATATACTGTATATGTTTGCAGGATTCAGTTTATTTAATCAAAGCTTTAAAATTTTATGTCATCATTGATGAAGCAACGATACAGAATACTGAATGGGAGACAATAGACGTTATCCGGAAATAAGATTGCGGGAAGTAACTCCTGAAAAAAAGAGTTATGCACCCTTAGTTGCTCACAATACGAGGTACTCAACGCATAGACTAGTGAACTTGACATACCGAGCTGAGCTGTTTACACGATTTTACACGCCAATAACTCACTGACCGCTCGGCCTATTCACATAAATTTTAGCATCAATTGCAAACTCGATCGTTTCCCCTTGGTTTCATATCACTAGCCCTACATTCCAATGCGTAAAACACGGTAAAGCTCGACACATAAACTTAATCACATTATACATCAAAATTAGGCCCAGCGTCTTGTGCAGAGTGCAGAAATGTAAATTTAATACGTGAGAAATTTGAAAAGTAAAATTGTATCGAGGGCCGAAAAGGGTGTTTCCTGCCGACGGCAAGCGATACTAGACTAAGTCTAGGCCTAGTCACAAACGGTCGTTCGACGCAAGGGCTTTTTTTTTTTTTTTGGTGGGGAAAGGGTGGAGGCATAGTAGACACAGAAGCATGAAGAAATAATTATATAAATGGAAAATTCAGAACCTTATAACTTATAACCCTTTCCACAAAGACACTTTTTTAAAAACTTATTCATTGTGAATCAACATAAATAACGGCTACGGCTTGTTTGTTAGGAGGAACACCCAGTAAACATTCTGACACACCATAAAATGTTTAATCATTGTAAACTATTGAAATGTCTAATCCTTGGAGGAAAAAAAATGAAATCATGACACACCATACTTTACAAAATCCGTGGAAGTTGAAAATGGCAACATTCTGAATCACCGAAAAATAATGTTATCATACAGATTAAAAGTTATCGTAAACTATTGAAATGCCTAATCTTTAATAAATTATTTCAAATCATGACACAATGTACTTTACGAAACCTGTGAAATTTGAAAATGGCAAAATTTCAACACAATGATAAAATGTTTTATCACAGATTAAGAGTTATCGTAAACTGTTGAAATGCCTGTTCCTAGAAAAAAAAATTAAAATTGACAACCTGGCAGTCTGTTAAGAGTAAGTTTAGGGATACATAATGAATTGATCAGTATGCTATGATCAAAAGAGAAGCCATTTTAAATAACCCTGACATATTTTATTATACATAGAAATGATTTGTGATAAAAATATATTTATAAATTATGGATGCTATTTCATTTAAATTATTTGCAATTGAATGATGCTATGTTCTCAGGAATTGGTCGCTCAGGCTGTTATAGAGATAGCTTTCAAGAAAGTTGAACAGATTAATTTGCTTGCAGCTCCCGGATGTTGTAACAACATTACGATATGGAATCCCATTCTACTACTTTTAACAAATTGTGGTTTTGATCACAGCCCGTTATAATTCCAGCAGAGATTTGCTGGCTTTTTTTTATTCTCGAAGTATCGGTAAAGCACACATTTATAAACAGTGATAATGGCCCTGTTTTAGATGCTTATTTTCCCCAGACTAAGCACTAGATATAATATACATGGCATTGTTATGTTTCCATAATACAGTTTTGCACACGGTGCTTGCAACGGAAGTTGGCCGGTCTTTCCTTTCTGATGATATTGATGGCTGCGTACTCACATTGATCACGCGTGACATTCTTGACTTATTTGTAGGTTCGTTGGAAGCTGCAGCGAACTTTATTTCCTAGGTTAGATAGGTTACAATCTTAGGTGAGTTCTGCTTCCTCTCTCATCGTAGAGTAATTAGTGAACATGAAAGACTAGAGTAGAGATAGTCTAGACTAGACTAAGTTTACGAGCTCGTCTACTGGTGGAGACGAGTAGCCTGTCCACAGTCCAGATTCAGCTTGGACGGTGTCTAAGACGATGAACCGAAGCGAGTACTTGTCACGCTGACCTTCTGGCTGATGATTGTGCACCGATCTTTCTGGGCATTAGGTCTAGGCTTAGGGACACCGTCTGGACAGTAGTCTAGACTAGACATCTGATTTTCCTGTGTGGACGGACAGTCTCATCATGGCTTAGGCTTACTTGACTGACTTATTAAAAGGGAAGGCACTACCCTTATCCAGAGACTGTAATGCACATGAACATGACTTGGTGTGCAACTTATTCCCATGAGTGCACAGGATTTCTATACAAAATTGCACACCAAAGTGCTGAATCAGAATGGTGCATTCTTCTCCTTCAAGGGTGGTGATCTTATTCTTAGAACAAGTATCAGTATCATTAGCTATGACACCAGTTGTTCGACACCAGATTTGACCCACATATCTTATTCTTAGACACCTTTATGCGTGATCCTATGAGGGCCTTTAAAAAAAAAAATTGGTCTTGACGCAGAATTATCTGAAACTATAAACATCCTTTGATGAACTATTTATCTAGACAGGAAATTCGGGGGAAAAGCCTTCATCAGATTACACAACTAGTGCCTAAGCTAATTACACTTGTCCTAAGATCATCATCCTTGAGGGAGGAGAATGCACCATTCAGCACTTTGGTGTGCAATTTTGTATAGAAATCCAGTGCACACATGGGAATAAGTTGCACACCAAGTCATGTTCATGTGCATTACAGTCTCTGGATAAGGGTAGTGCCTTCCCTTTCAATAAGTTGCACACCAAGTCATGTGCATTACAGTCTCTGGATAAGGGTAGTGCAGGCAGAGGCACTATATCAATATCATGTCGACAGACACTTGGAAGACTGATTTATTAGAATAACAGGATATCGTTTGATTTACCATGGTCTGTAGGATGATGCAACTTTCCTTTAAGCGACTATTCTAAGAAAATTGACATCCTGTCTAGGTGTCTCTCCCCAGTTCAGCATCTTACCCCTTTCGTGACGGAAGGTATCTTGGTGATTCAATTTTCCCATATTTTTGCTAGAAAATTGTAAGGAGAATCAGTGAATTTAGAGGTCTGTCAATACATGAGGAATTTTCACTTCCAGTGTACTCCAAAGTTTAAAAAAGTATATATTTTTTTGACGGATAATGAATGGC
>JAWQUT010000030.1:2573161-2613623 GCA_033807755.1 Ellobium chinense
AAATTATATTTATTATTATAAATCTGATTACATCCGAGAGCTGACAGAAGTTGGATACGTGTGGTGCACAATGTGCAGTAATAAACTACGGCACATCGGGAAAGAAGCTCTACGCTTCAAGGAATGGTCACATCGTAACACTAACACAGTAGGATTCCGGCGAGTTTCAAGGACATTAAAGAGAAAGAGAATGCAGCCAAGCTTTCAGCAGCTTTTTTTGTGAACTTGGCGTGAACCATTGAATCCAGCTCTGTCTGAACTCTGCTAGTCAAAGCACTACTCATTTGTGCATATTTTATCAGGACCAAATAAGAGATGACAAATGTAAGTTATGGGTAAAGAGATGGTTAAAGGAATATAACGTGCACCTTGTTTGTTTAAATTATACGGTGATGTATTCAGCAGTGAATTTATGAAAAGAAAACTTAGATTTTTATCCTAAGTGACAGTTTGCAGTTCCCAATCACCCCTGTTATGGCTATTCCTTGCTGTGTGTATTAATTTCTATACTTTATCTGTGCAGGCCTTAAATTATGTGGACACAATTCTAAAATTGACTTTTTTAAAACCTTTATTTGGTTTTAATGTTTACTTTAATGCATTATAATTGTGGAAAATGATTCAGAATTAAAAGCACAACGGTTGGGTTGGCTTCCATCGAAAATGTTGAAACGCCGCGCGCTCGAGCAAGTTTCAGGATTTTTTTTGGTCAGGCATAGGCATCCCTGAGATAGGTGGTGTACCAACATCCTTAGAAGATGGTGAAAAATAATGAGTCTTTTGCTAGGGACCAGTTGCACTATTTGAGGGGTGCTTGCGCAAAAGCCTTATCTCCCTTTTATAATTCATATAACAATGTGGTCTTTGTGCAGGCATCCCTCGAATATGTAGGTCACTGATTGGTATTGGCTGTTTTAACGACTTTTCATGTCAAAAACATGCATTTTGTACATCATATAAAGCTATAAACTATACCGCAAGAAATAATCTATTCCTTGCTCAGGGTCAGCAGACATTTTTTACTCTTGTTTGTTGGCAATAGGGGCTCAATTTCAACTCCTTCAAGCAGAGAGAAATGCATTCTGGCTTCCTACCACAGTGTTTTAGTCAAACATCAAATGGTGTTTAACTAATGAATTAAACCATGAATTAAATGAACAACAGTACTGTGTAGAAGATAAGGAGAAATCTTTTTAAATTTTGTTAAAAAAGGTGGTTAGTTGGAACCTCAGATAGATTTTTTTTAATGTTTAATTTTCGATATAAAATCTGAAGAGACAGTAGGATGTAGGAGAACAGAAAAGTCTGTGAGTGTGATGTAAACAAGGCAGAATCTCACAGTATCATTTTTTAAGCATCAGTAACTTTAAAATTTTTGTGCTCAGAAGTATAAAACCATGCAGTTTTGAAATATTATCAGGGATGCAACTGTTCTGAGAATTATCAGGGATGCAACTGTTCCGAGAATTCTCGGAAAGCGTAGAAAATTAGCGCCTCTGAGAATGTCATCCAAGGTCTGCCTGAGAACCTGTGACGACTCTCGGAAAAAGGAAATTCATGAGATTCGAAATTTTATTGAAAGTTTCAGTATGGCCGCTCTACGGATAGATCAGCATTATAGGCGTAAGAGCATGGCTGACATATGTATTGACAGATTGATAAAAGGTCACTTCTGGCCCTAGTAAACGCATTCCGTGAATTCCGAACTGTCGTGGAAGCAGTTATTTTGGTTTTGAAAACTCATTTGGAGAACGGAAACCATTCGACACAAATTCAGCATTACGCTCTCCGCAAGTGCACGCTTCCTTCTACAGAGATTTGCCTTGTAGTCCTAGCTTTGGTAGCAGTAGGACTGGCTAATCCCCCATAGTTCTTGCTTGTCTTCCTCGGGCGGTGTGTGGGTTACTGGTTAGGATGTTGATCTACATTAATTTGTGGAGGTGGTCTGATTCATGATTGAAAGCAAGATATCTAAATAGCAGTCTTTTAAGGACATCCTAGTGGTATCTAGGGACCTTCCAATTGAAGCTTTCTCATACCAAATCAGAACCTAGCACAGCAAAACAAGATTTTGAAGCAGCCTTTGTGTTTCAGTCAATTTCTGACATTGACGAAGAATATGTTTGAATGACTAATCAGAAGAATCGAATTATGTGAGTTATATTTAAACAGCCTCATCAATTGTCCTTGATAATTAGGGGTTGCCAAGTCTGCTTTTGATTTCTGTTCTGTAAAATTATATCGTAAACTTATACATCTTCATTTTTAAAGAAATAGTTTAATAGTTGTATTTCTTTACTGTTTATGATAAATTTATTTAGAGATCAAACATGGTTTTGCCCTTTGCAACTTGTAGAGGTTTCAGATTAGAGACATCAAGTCCACATGAATTCCTGCGAAGCCACAAAAGTTTCAGGGAGTTTTATTAAAAGTGAGTGGAATCCCTGATTATGTAAAGAAGAATCATTTTCTGTGAATTCTGTTGATGTATTGTGTCATACACCCAATAAGGCCAACAAAAAAATTAAACGTTTCAGAAGTTTGATCTGAAATAACAGTCCCTCTATCATGTCTTTGACAAAAAGGCCGCGGTTTCTTCAGTCCATGTCAAAACACCATTCGCTGGGGGAAAAAAAAAGACAATTTGGGGCACACTCAGTGGCACCAGGGTCAGCCTGCTTCACCTACAGAAACTATCTATGCATACATTTTCATGACAAAGTTTGGATACTATTATTACAATAATAATAAACTGAATTTTGTTTCCAATCCTGCTGTAAACTTCTTAGCTTTTCAGGCATCACAGTGTGAAGTGAGGAGGTGCACTCCACCTGCATTGTTCCAGATGGTTGGGTAGTGAAACACTATGGAACTGTTTGTAAAATTTTGGTAGTTTGAGACAAAATGAGTCACTAAACAAATTCAGTATCCATGTAGCCATGTTTGGATTGAAATATTGCCTTTACACTGCAGCAGGGTAGGTTACCTTCAGTGCTTGCTTACAACCGGATATTTATGGTTTTGAAGCTGCCAAGGAGATTCCGAATGCATTCTTCCATTTTTGATTAGTAATGTATTTATCCTTGCAGGTTATGACGCAGCTCTTTACTCTGCGGCCACCAGCTATTATAGCCAGCAGCAGCAGGGCAAGACTGGTACCACTTCATGGATGCTAAAGAAGACCACAGGGACAAACCAGTTCAAGCCTAAGGCTAAAGGGCCTCCTAAAGCCCCACAGTTGCATTATTGTGATGTGTGCAAGATCAGCTGTGCTGGACCACAGGTATTTGCAATGGAAAAACCACTATTTAGCCTCCTCAAGCACACACCAAATATTTTGTTGACTGTTCGATAACCGCTATCAATCATGTATAAGAACATAAACAGGACTAAGATGGCCAGCTTATTAGCTTGGTGTGTACACTTGATATTAGTATTTTATTTAGCTTGGCCAGCTAAAGTTGGTAAATACATCAGAAGACAAAAATGCATTCATACATGTCTTGTCACAAAAATTTATGTATTTCTTAAAGACCATCAATCTGGAACAAAATATGTAGGAAAAAAAAAAAAATTGGAACAGCACTACAGCTAGAACTATTCTGTGGTTTTGTCCTGACACAGCTCAGCCCTTGCTTTATTTTTCTTTTATAGTGCTTTAGAAAGGAGTTTGTTGATGAGAAAGGTTTAAATGCTAAAGATTGAGACTGTTTATTTGAGCCAAATTTTCACATAGTATTGTATTATTTTGTAGGATATGTAATATGAATTTGTTTTGTTAGATTCAAATTTACGGAGGGTTTGTGCTCATATTATACATGGCATCTTTTTATCAACTGCCAGACCTACAGAGAGCATTTAGAAGGTCAGAAACACAAGAAGAAAGAAGCTGCATTGAAAGCCAGCCAGCCCACTGGGAGGCAGTCACATAACCAGATGAGATGTGAACTGTGTGATGTCACTTGCACGGGACAAGATGCCTATGCAGCTCACATCAGAGGAGCAAAGCATCAGAAGGTATATTTAATACTTATGTGGATGGATTGTCCACCCTGTGATGCTGCACTGTGACTTTATAAAGTAAGAAGTTTGCTGCTGAAAATAAGATTGATCTCCTTTCATGAGCTTTGTACTCATATATTTTCTGCCCTGTATCGACAAAACAGTGTAATAGTATGACCAAATCACGATTATATTATGCAGTCTTCATCAGTGATACTTTTAATTTCAGGTGGTAAAGTTGCACACCAAGCTTGGCAAGCCCATTCCATCTACAGACCCAGTTGTCACTACTGCAAGTAAAGCTGCTGCCAAACCAGCTCCTGGCAAAGCTGTAGTTGTGCCATCTACCACTGCAGCAAAGAAGGTTTTGGCCGCCCCTAAGATCAACTTTGTTGGTTGGTATCATTCAGAACTGGCTATGTATGCCTAAATCATTTCTATTCGGGGTTGTTTTTTTTTTTATTTGAAAAATGCAGGCTTTAAATTTAACCCTCCCTGTATGAGCATTTGATCAGTTATGAATTTGATAAGCAACACATATGTTGTATGTTTGCCTTAATGCTGATCTGTGTCCCATATACATCTTATTTTAAAGTTTGAAACAGCAAGCTTAAAAAGCACCTAGATATATATCTTGTTGAATAGTTACCATTTCGAAATCAATATTGTGCGCATTTAAAAAAGAAAGAAAAGGCCACATGACCAATTAAGATTTGCTGCACCAGTCAGAATAATTTAAATGTTGTTATTTATCTGTCCCAAAGTAGCCACAGAAGTGATCAAGGTCAGCTGTGTTGGGTACCAATGTAATTTCCTTTGTTCAGGAATACATTTAATTATTAACTGCATACAATTTTGTTTTCTCTTGAAAGTCCTCACTTTTTCTAGCATGATCAAACCAAACTTGTGTTCATAGGTGGTACCCAACTGAAGACCTTGGGAGGAAAGTCTGAAGAGGTGAAAACAGCTGTTGCCACAATGGCTGCTGTCACAGCCACTTCTGCAGCTGCAGAAACTGCAGCACCTATGTCTGATGATGAAGGTAAATTGCCTGTTCTTTGATGAAGTAGCTTAATGGTTAATCAATTGATGTTCCTATATAAGTGGTCTTTAGTTATTTGACTATGCATGTCATTAGAGTTATTACCATTTGAAACTATGTGCACAGAATGTAGTAGTGCAGATTAGTTGGATGTAGGCCTGGGCAGAAGTCTTTATTTTATGGAGTCTTCTGTTACTGTCTTGGACTAGTAGTCTCAGTATTTCAGTCATGTAAGATTGCATCTTTTTGAATTTAAGAATATAGATATGGTCTACCTGTCAATAATTTTAGGAATTTTATACTTTAAGATTGTCATTATCTAATTCTAACATTCCACAGGAGATGATGGAGGAAATTCAGCAGCAGAGAAAGATGTTACTCCTGTCGGTAAGATGTCGTAGTTTTAAATAAGACATTCAGGAAAACTAAGGAAAATTTGGGGCTGAAGAAAGGCCTATTTTAAACAAGCAAGGGAATATAAAGATGATAACTTCCTTACTAAGATCCTTATGTTGATCTTGGTGTTTAAAACTTTAGCCATCGGGTGCTGCCATCCCAGGAAACGATACCTAGAATAGCACCATTATCATTAATTTTAGGCAAAATAGGTGCTGTATTTATCCCAATTCCAGGGTGGCATGACAACTATACAATACCATTACAAGGCTCTAATTACAGTTTGTTACAATGGCTTCGGATGTTAAATTATTTTGTCTTAATTGATTTGCAATTTCCTGACCTTGACTTTTGGATTTAGCCGACTGACATCTTAGAGAAGTGGATATAACAATTGACTTGAGGAACTTTTTTGATAAATACATTTATTTTCTGCTTGGTTGTATTACATGTTTCTTTAAAATGTCACCAACTCTTTTATCAACCTTGTGCTTCTGCAGGACATGAATATATTGAAGAAATCAAAAATGATATTGGAAAGATAGTAAGCTTCAACTGTAAACTGTGTGACTGCAAGTTCAATGATCCCAATGCTAAAGAAATGCACTTGAAAGGCCGGCGTCACAGACTGCAGTATAAGGTATGTTTATTGTTCATTATATTGCGGTTCTGAACTGTTGGTATATTTCTTTGTTGTTCAATGCACTATGAGACTGAAAAAGTTGTCATGTGCCCAGTTTTGCTTATTTGGAAATAAGGACAACTGGAGTAATTGTGGTACCATTCCTTGACCTATTTTATTGTTGTCTTTAAGAGTGTGCCAGTAGAAGCATTAAAATTGGCTGAACATCTAAGCCGTCAGAACAACGTACAGTTGAAATGATTATGTGGATCAAATCAGTGAAATTAGTCACCCGAACATCTTTTTTAGATGACATTTGATAATAATTTTATTCTCATCTTTCTATCAGAAAAAAGTAGACCCTAACCTGCAGGTGGAAGTGAAGCCCAGTATTCGTGTCCGCAAAATTCAGGAAGATAAGATTCGCAGACAGGCTCAGAAGGAAGAATTCTGGCGTCGCAAAGAACAACAGGAACGTTTGCGAGAAGAAATGAGGCAAGTCTCTCATATACTGTTTTTATTCTGACAGTTTCCACAGGCACAAGAGCAGACTCGCAGTTGCATATTTTGGTTTGGAAAAGTGACAGAATTAAGCAAATGCACAGGAAAAGCCTTTAAAATGCACTTCTGTTCATTAGTAGTGGGCATTTTTTTCAGTATGTGAAATGCAAAAGATAGATGGAATGAGTTGATTAATTCTCGTAGTGCAAGGCTCTTTGGGTCCAGCTTCCTGTTAGCTGTGTAGCCATTCTTATGAATAATGACTGACGCATATGTTAGTGGCCGATGACTGATGATAATGGAGTGCAAAAATCTACCTCCACATTCAGACCTTGGTAAGGAATTGTGAATATATTCTATTGCCGCATTCAAGCAAAGCAAGCGGATGGTAGAATTAATTGTATCACCACATCATGAGGATTAACTCCTGAAAGTTTCTTTAGAGCTGCTGCAAACTTAGATGTAATTGCTTTCAGTCTTGGTAGAATTAACTTTCGCGAGTTGTTTGCTATCAGAGACTAATTTTTAAGAGGGAAGTCCACATGGGGGAAGTAAATTTGGTGACTGCGCTCTTCAATTTGGGTTTTCTTCTTAATTAAACATTGCAATGCATGACATCCAACACAGCCCAAATCTAGATCTAGACAGCACTGTGATTGGCTGATCCCATGATTCAGATTGAGGTGTGCATCTGGTCTTCCTTAAATTATGCGATGTATGGGTATACAGTGCGAGTTAACTTTGCTTTCTTGATCATCCAACAAATTCTTTGGACTATTCTCTTGTGTGCTTGGAGGAGTTCTTAAACAAGGGATCTATCAATTCTGGATTTACATTCTCAAATCTAAGCATACCCTAAGCGAGTCCCAGAATTTTGTATTGTCAAACTAGATACTAAGTGCCTTAATTTATGAGAGGGGTACAGTGTACACAACCCCTCCTGCTGCCCTTGAGTAAATGTTGCAGATTATTATAATGAAGCCCGTGTTTGTCCGTGAGTAATGGCAAGGAGAATGAAATGTTCACATCGTTATTTAATGACAAAAAAATCAAGAACAGTTTTTATTTCACTGTGCCATGCAGAAATAATTGTGCCATGTAGGTAGTCTAAACTGCGTCGTTAACCTGGGGAATTGCTGATTTTCGCGTAATTTTCGGGTAATTTCACCCTACTATATCTCAGTTGTAACTGAATGGATCACTATGATTTTTACATCAGATTAAAGTACAATTCTTCTTCTTTTTAAATATGTACTATGTTTATGGTTTTGATTGTTTTTTTTTACGTGTTTTGATGATTGAAAGGGGTGTATTGAAAATGTTTTCTCATCGTTCGAGCCCGAGTCAAATATACCCCCCTAACACCTATAACTTGAAATCGGCGCTTCGTGGAAAAGCGGCCTATGTGGAGGAAACTATCTATCATCAAATGAAAGCTAAAATAACAAGGTTTCTTCAGATTGAATTTTTATAAGCATAAAAGCTGTATTTCATGTGGAAAATGCAGGTTGAAATCTGAGGGGTGAGAAAGTTGGGAAAAAATTTAAAGATCGGGATCATTTTATACCAAAATAAACCTTAGCATGTCTCCTCTTTAAATAAATCAAAATCAGGCCAGGGGCATGTATTTCCGCGAAGTGCCAGCTGTTGACAAACATACGCCCTCCGTTTGAGTTTGCCTTCTGCGCATGACGTTCAATGGACGAATGCAGTCCCGGTCAGGGTAAAGTCTGTAATCCTGTTAGTGATAGTTCTGCCACTGTCAAAATTGGGCTTCATGCCAAATTTATCACAATAAATTGTCACTTTTGAATTCCCCTTAACCCCTGAATAAAATTGAGTTTGTTGTCTATGTCACTGACTGTAGGCTGAATGGTTTTCAAAGACTAGAGATGATATTTAAAGAAAATAAGTATGCCCAAAGTTGGTATTCCATGACTTGCTTGAAAAGTAGCGAAAAAACGTGAAATTTCACAAACTTTAAAAGTCAGTAATTTCTTTAAAAATCAAGCTAGAGAGATAAACTTGGTGTCATTTTCTCAGGGCAGTGAGCTCTTTACATTTAAACTAATAGATAATTTTCAATGAAAAAAAAAATTAGTTTAGACCACCTATTTTGAAATAAGCATGTTTTTTTCACAAAATAAGCCAAATGGATTGATTTTCGGATCAGAATAAGCCAACTGATATTTAGGGGTTGACAGATCTGCAAGAGCCCCCAAATGAAAGCTGGTTTTGGGTAATGTTGATCAATAGAAGAAAAACTTAATTTTTCATTAGGGTAATTGGCTTGTGTTGAGATGAAGGATGTATGTTTTTACCAGATATTTTACCATGCAACATTGTTCCATTTCAGAATGGAAGATGAGATTTACTGGGGTCATCGCCGTTTGGAGATGATGGGAGCTCCTATTCCGCCAGAGTTTATGGACTGGCAACGATTTGGTCCTATGGGCCCTATGATGCGTGCACCATTCCCCATGCATCCAATGGTGAGTTGGCTTTGATTCCCATGTCTTATCCAAGAATGATTGGAGATGAAAGTTCTGTGAGTGAATCTCATTATGCTGTCATAATATTGAGAATCACATTTTGTTATGGAATATACATTATCTCAGTTTGTTCTGATTGCAGTAGATATGAGATGAGGGATGCGTTGTGTTGTCGGATTGTTTATATGTACTTTTACATCTCTATGAGAGCATATCAGATTTCAGGGTTAACTCATTTATGACGTAAATTTGTTATTGGCATAATGTCCTGGGAAAGGGAAAGACTAGGAGAGGCATAGACAAAATTGGTATCATGGCTTATTTTTACAGTATAGGAAACTTTGACAAAAACAACTTGCCATTGGAAAATACTTGTTATGACCAATTCAAAGATGGCGCAGACAGTTGCAGTTGATTTTTTTGTTGTAAGAAACTGGTGAAAGATTGATGCAACTACCTTGCTTGTCATAAATGAGTTAATACGTGACTTCAGTGCTGTTTTTTAAACATGTTTTTACCCTTAGTCAAAGCGAAAATGTTATCTTTGTAAACAGATGAGGAGACCAGATTCATCAGATGATAGACATGTCATGACTAAACATCACAGCATATACCCAACAGAGGATGAGGTTAGTGATGGCATTAACAACTGTGATGTCATTAAATCCTATAAACTTTGAGATCCATCTTAGGGAAGGTTGAATGTTGAAGATATTCAGAAATTGAAAATCAAAGCTAATAGCAGTCTCATTTAGTTGTGAAATAGCAAATAAAAGCAACAACAAAACATCTTCCATTTTGATCGGAGACCCTATGGAATTCAGTGTCCGAAGATTTTGCCACTGGCTTCTATTCCCTGCCTGTTGGAATAAGTGAGGTTTCCAGTGTGCAAGTAGATTATAGCAAAGTCTGTTTTGAATTATGATTAATATTAAGAAGTCTGTCCATGTTTGCAAGTCCTATGCAGGGACTGTGGCCTGGAGAAGATACAGACCAGTGCAAGATGATGGTTTTATGTCAAGAATGATAATCTATGTTCCTGAAGAGTAGAACTGATAAATCTGGAAGGAAGCAATAGCATTTATGAAAATGTATCTCAGAGTGATTGCTGGTGATTTGCTAAGAGTTCAAACCAATGTACACTTTTCATTTCCATTCTGTTTCAGCTGCAAGCTGTGCAAAACATTGTTTCTGCTTGTGAAAAGGCCCTGAAGCTTGTTTCAGATGTTCTGGCAGATAAGTAAGTCCTCATCAGAATCATTGTTGGCAGACAACAAGCTTACTAAATTAGACAGAATTGTTATGGCTTTCTATAGGTTGCTGCCTGCCAGACACTTTCATTTAGGAGGCTGTATCTTTATAGATAACATGCACGTTGATCAGTTCTTGATTTAAAGATAACCAGCACATTGTTCTTTGTTCAGCTCTTATCTTGATGGTGTATTTTAATTTCAGATGAAAGATTGCCTCAGTCCTTAGCTGGCTTATTCATATGAATTGTCAGATATGATTGAAGTTATGTAGTGGCAGGCAGTTTGCTACACTTGTCATATTAGTAATCTTACCTTTACTTCCACATAGGGGAATAATAACCAGGAAGTGATGAAGATAATTTGTCATTCGTAAAGGAAGATAGGCTTTTATTCGGAAAGAGAATATTGTCTTTTATCTCTTGCTTGGTAAAACCATGCAGGCATTAACCTATGTGACTTTATTTTCCCCAGTGATGCTAAGGACAAAAAGCCTGAGAAGCCTGAGGCCAAAAAGGCACCTGTCAAGATGGAAGTCAGTGAGAGCGAGAAGGAAAGGTCAGTGAGAGTTATAACTTCTTTTGATACACTAGCTGAGGTGTCCTGGCGCTGCCCAGAAATGGGCAAAGGAAGGGGACAATCAAATGTATGTTTGATCTACATGCTTACATACTATCCTAATCTTTGTGATCAGACCTATCAAGAAATTTGGTATCAAAACACCAATTTGGCAGTCCATCTCTATAAACTTCATAGGTTTATATGGCCAGTGATGACTTGCGTGTGCAGTGAGCGGCAATAATAAAAAACGTAATATAGTGATGGAGGTTTCCCAATGCTTTGTTAACGAAACAGACCAATTTCAATGAACTACTTCAAGGTCATTAAGATTAACCAAGCTGGAAAAAGCCACCTTTGTGGCAAAAGGATCTTGCATACAAAAGTTCACCGTGCGGGTTGGAGAGTTTTGCAACAACAGATGAAGGAAACATAGAAGTATTGGTAGGCCCACTATGTGGTCTTTGTGCCTTAAATAGCATCATGCTGCGTAAGACGGTAAACATGCTCATCGGTGTGCCGTGCCCATCTACAAACACTGCATCTGGGTCAGCCAGTGGGACAATGTGGTCATTGGACATGGCTAGTTACCAATCAAACTATGCAGTTACGGCATATAAAGGTCACATAGTGAGAGATCATTTTAAATTACTGTTGCTTTCTTTAAATTTTTACTTCTGAACAATTATCCAATCACTCAAAATCATCAAGGGGGGCGAGGGGGATAGAAATTTGGTCGCATAATGCCAAACTGGCAAACCTTGTCCGCAAACTTCTCAGATTTATTTGGACAATAGGTGACATGCATGTGCAGCGAGCCGTGATATAAAAAGAGTGGAACGCATTGCAACACAAACCAGTTTCAAAGAAATACTCAGAGGTCAACTGGATTAACAAAACCTGAAGAAAGACCGCCTCTGGGGTAAAAGAAACTTGCATACAAGGTTTCACACAATTCTGGGCAGAAATAGCTGAGTTATGCTTCTTTAAAAGTCGAGTGAGTTCTTTACTGGGATTATAAAAAAGTATTAAAATGCTAGAAAAGCATGAATATGCATGGCTTTAGTCATGGCTTGTTTATTCTTCTGCTTTGGAATGTGTTGCCAAACAGTATCATATCAGGGGTGCCTATTTCTGGGCTAAAAGATTTTCATATTTTCCCTGGTATTTTGAAGGTTTCAGGCTTGTGTCTCGACATCCTTGTGCTTTGATGCATGTGAGGAGGGGCGGGCTTTTCATAGCATTCCTGTCTTTTTCAGTGCTGAAAAGAAAGAGAAGGAAAAGGAAGAGGCAGTCTCCAACCGTGTGCTGAAGGGAGTGATGCGGGTCGGGGTGCTTGCAAAGGGTTTACTGCTTCATGGTGATTTAAATGTTAATCTGGTCGTACTATGCTCTGAGAAGCCCACACGAACAATGCTCGAACAAGTGGCAGATGCATTGCCTAAACAGCTTGCAGTGAGTGTCTTTAAGTTTTGCATTTTTTTTTTTTTTGTACTGACCTTTGTCCAAATGTTTCCACTTTGTGGATTGAAGCTCCCATGATTATGCAGTGAGTGTTGCCCAACACTTTTTCTTCTGTGAGGGGCTAGTTGGTGTGATTTCAGACTTTACTGAAGCAGTATTTTGGATGGTAGATTTAGGTTCTGAAAATTGTAATTAAATCCTCATGACTTTGTTACCAAAACACCAACTTTAATTTGAATACTCAGTAGAGAAGTGAGGTGTAATGTATATGCTCAAGTGTTACTTTTTATGTGAATGACATAAGGACCTGAGCTGAATGGCTTTTTATGCTTCATTTGCAAATACTTTTTGTCCATCAACTGCTTTAATGTTTAATGCAACGATGAAAATGGTGATATTTGACATGTTTCAGACTGTCACAACAGATGTATATGAAGTACGTCGTTGTGTAGAAGAGGCTGCCATCATTGTTAGCAGTGAAGCTGAGCCTGCAACCAGTTGTACCATTACACTGACATCTCCTATTATGAGAGAGGCCAACCTGCCGGAAGGAGGTAATGTGTCTGTCTTAGGCTGTGAGATAGCTCACATATATGCTTCTTGCCATCATCTCATAGAGGAAAGAAATAGCTGTGCTGCTTAAATCAGTCTAGGCTGCTGTTTTATCACCTGTACCCTCAGTTTGTCAGGTACAAAAGAGAAATTTTGTTTTCTCTGAGTTGAGATTATGATGATACATGAAGAGATTGCAAACACAATGGCATTGCATAGGTTCTGATTAAGCAGCACCACTGTAGAGTGGTCATGTAGATGAGGGGGGTAGAAGAGCAAGGATATGGGTATTGTGCAATGTTTTGCCGAAGTTGTGCAGGGTTCGAATTAAAGAATCATTGACTTGTAGTCTTACAGTAGTTTTTTTAAGATTCTGCGAATGTTGTTCTGTAAAGTTCACATCTCAAGATGGTGGTAACTTAGTTGTTCTCTTAATTTCGAACCTTGCAGACATCCATGTTGACATTAGATTTAGAACAAAACATGATCATTCTACCTTTCCCAGCCTAATCTAGCTATTGTTTGAAGAAGGCCTGCATTCACATGAAGCCTTAACACTGAATAATTTGAATTTTCCTTTCTTCTTAACGACATGAATGCTGCGCAAAGCCTTCTAAAGTCCCCACAGGTGTGATTCAAAAGACTTGGAGCATGGAAGGATTTTTGACCATGCAGTCTGGCATTGGGGGCACAAGCATACACTGACCTGGACACACTCTCACATGCACAGTAATTTTCAATCCGTGTCACTCTTTATGAAGGACACCTCAAAGGTCCTTGACATGTAAATTTTTCTTTGCCATTGGTTTATTTGTGTGTGCAACTTGTACCTTTAAGCCGTTCTCAGCACAGTAATTATTTGATACCTAGCCAGACTATCAGTTTACTGTTTTATAAAAGCCTTGCAAGAGTTCTGGCCTCTTAATACATGTGAAATGAAATCAGTACTGATGAGCACATCTACATATCAGAATTTCAACATGTTTCGCAGTGGGAGATCATCTTGTGTATTTTGACTCAGCAAGGTGTAAGATAAATTCAAAAACTAATATCGCATTATTATTGCGTCCCACTGTAGGTGTATGTCATGTTTATTGTCATATGATGATGTGGATACATCATGTTGATATGAGAAATACTGTTTGTGAAATGCACTAGAAAAGTAAAGCTAAAATACAAAGCAGGTTTCTGAAAGTGCTTATGCCCCCAAGCACATCACCACCTGGACAAACCTCTGATGTGCTGTGTCATTGCTGCTATGGTCAAACACCCATTCCTGACCTGTGAAACTGAACTCATCCACGTTTCTATAGAGACGGTTAACGTCAAAGACCCGCCAGATGTCCTCGACAGGCAGAAATGCCTCGATGCCCTAGCCGCTCTACGTCATGCTAAATGGTTTCAGGTTTGGCACTTTCCTTTATACTTTGCAGCCTTATGTAATATTAGTACTTGAGCACACATTCTTTTTTTTTAATTGTTGTATGCCCAGTGCTTATTTAATTTTTTATTGTTCTGTTTATTGGCAATTTTCTATCTCTGTTCATAGTTACCCATTTTGATGGCCTTTTATGGGGGATTATATAGGAAGAAAAAAAATTGATAAACCTGATGATTAAAATTCAGAAACTGAATTGAATGTATGAACAGAGATATTTTGTGACCTGTTTGGATCTTCGTTTTGAAAGTGTTATGACAGTGCACCTGTGTTGGTCAAGGGCAGACTGGCTGTGGTGCCTGCTTGTGCTCAGACATATATGGTGCACAATGTTAGCTTGGTGTCAGAGGTGGGTGTGTTCCCATGTGTCTGGATTGTAGTGTTATCTGCCAGTGTTGGTTTACACACACTCATTTCATTTGGTTTACTTGACAAGTGGTTCTTGTTGTTGTGTCTGAGAGAGCTATCATCCATCTGTGACACTAGTTAACACATGGTACAGAAACTAAATAACGCACTGGGGCTGCAGCCGAAGCACACCATGAGGCTGGAAAGTTAAGTCTGTAATCATGAAGTGTCACACCGTAGGCACTGTGTGTTATTGCGACATCAGTGCTACCATCATTTCTTCATGTATCCTCTTATTTTGTCTCAACAGATCATTACATCATTATGGAGGATAGAATTTTAACTTTCTAAAGAAGCTACTTCAAGGAAATTCTCATTGTAAATATTTTTAAGGAAAACTTAAATGACTGTCATAGTCATATCTTGATCTTGTGAATCTTGCCTACCATGATACTAGTTTCAGCAAGCTGCTTATTTATTTCTGTTCTTAAGGCTAGGGCAAATGGGTTGCCTTCCTGTGTGATTATCATCAGAATCTTGCGAGACCTGTGTCAACGTGTTCCTTCATGGGCTCCCCTCAACGAATGGGTAGGTCATCACATTTATGTGATTTAGATTTAGTGGATTCAGTGGGCAATGCTGTAAAAACTCGTCAACATTCTTGTCCACTAGATAATAGGTTTTCTACATTGGTGCTGAAAGCCTTCTATGTCTTTGTTGTTACATTGTGGTTTTGTCTGTTCGGTGCATCTACCATCAGGTGTCTACCCAGGACATAGTTTTTAGATTTCATCTGCTCTTGTTTGCAGTTTTTCGGTTTTGGGAGGTTTTTTTTTTTTTTGATAAAAAAATCATGAATTTATCATTTCTGTGACAGTGCAATATAGAGATTGCACAGTTAGTGAACTTCCCTTCCCTCAACAGATTTTTAGTTGTGAAGATATTGGAATTTATATTTATGGTTGTTTTTGTAATGCCAGTCTATCTTGTTTTTTTGCTTATTATTAGATTCCTCCTGCACCATCTCTTGTCAGCACGGTTAGTTATCAGGCACCCTCTCCTTGAGGGAGGTAGTAAACTTAAATAGTTTTATCCATTGTGATGATTGTGGTGGTGGTAGTGCCACAGTAACATACATTACTGTTTCCCTACATCAGGCTATGGAGCTTCTTGTTGAGAAATGTGTGAGCACTGGTGGTGCAAATATGGCGCCAGGGGACTCCCTGCGACGAGTATTTGAATGCATTGCCTCAGGAATCCTATTGCCGGGTAAGGCCTGAAACATGTCACCTTTCAGTCTGATAGATCTGAATAAAGAATTGTTCTGGTGAATTTATGTTCATGTTTGCTGCACAAGCTTTATGTTTACATCATCACATCCCAAACTTGTGCTCAGTCCTGGATGTGTGTCATTGTCTGCTGTCTTGTTAAGGGGCGCACAGACCCCTCTGCTTGATAAAAATATTTTGATAATTAATATTATCACTAGCCTGTCATTTGTGGATGACACTCAGATGACTGACAAGTCTACTGGTTTGGCCTATCCAGGCTTCACTCTATACCCTTCATGTATTTTACAAGATATGTGAGAAGTTATCTTGCATAGTAACTTCAGTTTATAATTTCATATTTTTAGAAGTAATGTTTACATGCTCTTGCTCATTTTTAATTAAAGGCTTTCATGTTTGAGGTTTGTTAGAATAATGTGTTGTGACTTAATGTATTAGCATTTGCACTTAAAAGAAATAATGAAGATTGTTTTTTTGCTAATTCTTGCTCTCTTTCTGTATGATCAGGGGGGCCAGGGCTGTATGACCCTTGTGAAAAAGAGGCTTATGATGTAACGGCAACATTGACAAACCAACAACGAGAAGACATCACTGCCCTTGCTCAGGTGGGTACAGGCTCATTGCTGTCAAAATTTCCACATTGTAAGGACCTACTGCTCTTTCATTGCCAGCACTTTATGAGCAGTGACATCAGAGCAGAAAGGTGTCAACTGAAATTTGTACTTTGATATTTTGTAACTATTTTTACTAATGTGCCAAGAATAGAGAGAGTGATCATGTAAGATTCTGAGAGGACAGTCAGAAACGTCATTCAAGACATGCATTTGGTCTCTCTCGGAACGTTTTATATTTATTCAGCAGCAATGGAGGGATAATTATCAGCATTGAATCAATGCAAAATAGGTCTTGATTGTCATAAATTAACATAAATATAACTTGTTTTTAACTTTTTTTTTTTTTCAAAAGAACATCATGAATGTCACAACAGTGTTTTGTATGTAGCATCACATTATCTTTATTTTGCTTGTTTTATGCTTTCAGTATATTAATATTTCGTCTCCCCAAATTCTGTCGAAAGCAAATATTGTAAGAGTACGTTATGGCAAATTTCATGCCCCCCTTTCAAAAAAACAAAAGAACCCTGAAAACACTTATCATGGGAATACCATTACTTATAAGGAACCCAGGTCAGAGCACCAAAGGAAAAGGTAAATGTAAAAGGTCAATCACTGAAACAAAACAACTTGATCTGTGTTAAAACCTGTCACCTAATTTGACCTAACTCGTGATTAAGGGGACGTGCGGCAGAACGAGGTCATTTTCATTAATACAGGGAAGTTTGTCATTTTGGGGTGAAAAATGGGTCAGATAGGGCCAGGAAGGAAGATAACCGGGGGTGTTTTGCCCTCTCCTCACTCCGTTGCTATGGAAACGCCAATTGTTTGGTCGCCATATTGGAAAATATGTATAACTTTGAACCGTTCGATCTGGAGAACAACAAATGGTAGGATGCTGGTTTTTTTTTTCATTTGAAAGATCACTTTATTTAAAATAGAATGTCACAGGCTTTTTTTGATTTTTTAGATAGTTTTTTTTTTATAATTTTTTAAAAATTGTTATGAAAAAACATTGAAAATTTTGAGAATTTTCAACTTTAAAAATTCATAAAAAATAAAAAACACAAGATATCGAAAAAAACCCGTGACATTCTCAAAACGGGGGCTTGGAGAGTTGTTATACAAAATTTTATGTAAATTGGACCAGAAAAAAGTCAGATCGAAGGGATGGAGTGACGAAAACTGTGATTTTGAGATAATTGACGATAAAGATTACCCGACATATGCATTTGAGAAAGGGTGATCATTTCCTTTTGCATCAAAATACACTTTTTGAGACAGGTATCATGAAAATAACATCAGGATTCGATAAAGGAGATGTCGCTGTTTAAGAAACTGCCTTAAACTCATTTTACACAATTTTACCCAATTTTACCCCTTCAGGGTGCCGCGCTTGCCCTTAAGCATCGAAGTCAGCATTTGCTTAGCTCATCATAGATTCAACTGATGTCTAGAGCTTTTCTTGTAAGGATTTTATATTATTTTATTTTTGGTCAGTACTTAATTCATGATGCCGCCACAGACAGAAAAAATTGTTTATTGTGCCCCCTGTGTTGTACAGTCGACTCGGCTTCATTGCAACTCCTCGGGATCACAGAAAAAGTTGCAATCAAGTGGAGTTGGGATTATGTGGAACTGGTATTTTCTGCCATTTATTATTAAAGGGGATGGGGCGGGGTAACCTTTACCCTCTGAGTTTTCACAGGCATGAGACCGGCAGACAATAAAGGATAGGATGGTGCGGTTGGGATCGACCGTCTATCCATATGACGCGGTCTTTGATCTAGCTGAAATTCACCGAACAGGGCAGGGGTTCAGAGCAGTGCACTGTTTGCATTCTCTGCCTCTCGGTGATGGAATGGTTATGGAGGAAGGGGGGGGTGGTGGGGTGGAGTTGGCCCTACCGCGCTCGGCTCATAAGCATTACAGGGGATAGTGGTGGGAGGGACTTACCACAGCTGTCACGGTGTGGTAGCTGTCACTCAATTGGTCTACCTTCCTACCTTCCGCGGGGCAGTTTCAGCCGTCAGTGTAAATATTTATTTATCAGTTGTAATCCTTCTACCGTTGAGCTTTGTTTTTTGTGGCTGCTAAGAAGTTGTGATTATCCGGAGTGAGTTGTGATTATCCAGTGACTTTTGTATTGGAAAAATTCGGTTTCCTTTGTGAAAGTTGTGATTAAGCGGAAGTGGCAAGGGCAGTTTTGTGGAGTCAACTGTATTTACCCATATTATTTACATTTGAATATTTTTAATAGAAAATTTTGGTAACTCTGAATATTTTTTTTGCAGCATGCCCTGAGACTGATAGCATTCCGTCAGATTCACAAAGTACTGGGTATGGACCCACTGCCCGCCCCAAGATTCCCAGCCAAGCGATTTAACAATCGCAAGAGGAGGCATACGAGTAGTACAGGAGAAGAAGGTCAGGATATGAAATGTGAATTGAGGACAAAGTACTGTGCTGTTGTTTATAATTGTATCAGTGCGGCACTGTAATCATGGCATAAATTGGAACTGTCGTTTTGGGTTCCATTGCACAAATAGGGTGTTAAGAATGTGATGAGCTAAATCTTTACAGGAATACATGATTTCTTGCTTACTCAGTTTACCAGGAGTATCAAAAAAAACGTTTGGGTCAGTGCCAAAAGGTGAGATGGGATTTTGGGACAAAAGAGCTAAAATGAAAGAAAGCAACATTTTGATAGTTTGAGTGAAGATGGCAGACAGACTGTCACATTATTAGGACATAATGATAAAAAGCTGTATACCAGTGGGCGATCTCATTGGAACAAAATCTCTGTGGCAGTCATATTGTGAAGGACATCAGCGTGATGACACAAAAGTACAAAATGTTCTCAAGTACTCGCAAAAGTTCCTGAAATTCATTAGTTGCTGTGAGAATGCAAACAATTTATTTGGTCTCAGATAAGTAAATCCACATAGGGATTAAAGAAAGCATTGTTTGGTGTAGTTACAGTGACATTTGCCACAACATGAAAGTTCACAGGTTTTAAGGACTTGATTGCCTTTTTGGCTCTGTGCTTTGCACCTATCGTGCTTAAGATATGTAGTGTAAGAATTTTGTCATTTGGTTGACATTGTGGTGACAAGTTTATAAACATATCAAACATATGAGGTCATTTTGTCCTGGAATTCATTTTTAACCATTATATATTTTAATGAAATCTTCCATGTGCATGACAAATAAAGATTTTTGTCTTCAGCAAAATAATGTTCAGTAATTATACATTGTAAGAAAAAATAAAAATCGTAGACCGTTGCTGTTTTCCTCCTTATATCCAAAATTGCTTTGGGTACCAATTGCTTCATTAGAAATGCAGAAAGTGAAACCTGCAATAATGTACAAACTCTTACAGGCCTGGCTTTGTTTTTCTCTCTTACACTCCTTTCTCACTAGATCTGTCCCACCTTCTTCACCTCAAAGTTCCAGTATGCAAATGAAGTACAATTTTTGATGCCTGTCCTGACAACTTACTATCCACTCTCCTGTAGTCTTGTTAAGTTGGTGGGTTTTTGGTTTTTTTTGTGTGGGTTGAGGGAGGAGGAGGGAGCACCATACTGCTTTCACAGATACATTCAAACCAAACCACTGATGCCTAGCTATACTTTAACATAACTGATCTCAAATGTTACTTTCCTATTATCCAGAAAGACAAAACTGAACAAAATCTCATGCAGTCCAATCTTTATTCATTTCCAAAGCGTTCAGGATTATTCCAAACGTTGCAATACCTTCTGTGAGTTGAGCTCTCTTTCATGTAGAGAAAAAAAAGGGACATACGACATTTTTTACCATTGGGACTAAAATTCAAACCCTTCTTATTGTTAAGTATTGTATATCTAATAAGTTCTGCAGATTTTGATAAAGATGTTAATTATAGAGTCGCTTTGAAAATGTCTTGTGTATTTAAGCAGTCTTTTGGCACTGACCCATAGGAAGTCTTTTTGCTAAAAATTACCAGAGGTCTTGTGCATTGCTTATGAATAATGTTTGAAAGGATTTCTCTTTCTTTTCTACAGGTGTTGAGAAGAAAGACCGTAAAGAGAAGGAAGCAGAGACTCCAGCTCAATAAAACAGTATTGTGGAAAATGCAGACAGTATTGGTGTTTATTGTAGCCCATGCAAGAGATGGTGGGTCCATTTGGTACTCACCGTTTATCTGTGACACAGTGTCAGTACCAGCAATCTTAATTCTTGGACTGCTGACTATCATTTGGCAAAACTGACTACTTATCATATAAGAGGGATACAAACCAGCTGATCTGCATGATCATGAGGCATAGAAATTTGCAAGTGTTTACAGTATGAAATGTGCACCAATGTGTTGACATTAGATTTATGATATCGCACAAAGTTGCAGCAAAATGTTTGCAAACTTGACTGAATGATGTTTTAAACCTAGATCAGAGGTATTGCTGTAACCTATTTGTAATCAGCGGTTGATGTGAACATCTTTTTATCTAAACTGGATCCTTTTTGGATAAAGAACACATTTCGTCAGTGGTTTTCAACGTGTCATGCAGAGTAGTATAATAGATATAAAGAATTGCTTGGTTTGTGAAACTTCTCAAACATCTTGTTATCATTCTTGAGGAATTGAGTAATAAACACAGAGCCACACCTCATGTCCATTTTTAAAATTTTCTATCTCTTGAAGATGTGTGTAATATTTTTAACTTACTGAGCCTTTGGGTCCAAACCAGATAGAGGTTCAGAAATTCAGCAGCAAGTGGATAGTTTCAAGCACTTCTGTTTGCTTTTAGCTTTCAGTTAATTTTTTTGTTAGCCATCATAAATTTACTGTTTTGGTTGTGGGCTTGCTGTGATTCTCTCTCCATCTACCTGTATATCAGCAGATTTTCACTTCCAGTTTTGGAATGATAACTGTTATGATGACCAACAATGATATATGATGATCTTATTGGTTGATCTAGCAGATTTAAATCAGGAAACTGAAAAGCACAACCTGAATCTGTTTCTTAATTGCTATCATTCCTGTTATATTTTGCCAACCCCCTTGGCATATCTTGAGGGTTTAAAGCAAAGGAAGTTTATGTGCCCAATTGGAGTTGGAATTTGATCAACATTAGTCAGTGTGCAAATCAATCAACTTCAGGCTAGATTGCCTTAACTATCATTATTTGAAAATATTTGTTCAGTAAATAGGTCAAGCAGCCATTCTTAATCTTTAGAAACATGCTGGGATATCTGAGACGAGGTCCATTTACAAGAGTGAACTCAATGGGTTAAACATTTGCATTTCGAAACTGTACTGTTAGTATTTCCATTAATCTTCACATTGAAGGAGCTGATATTATCTAGCTGCCTATTCTCTCTTTGTGCAAAATATTTTTTAGAAGCGGTTACCTGTGTTTTGCCTCTCACTGCCACTGCATGTTTGTGTAAGGTGGACAGATCAACTATGTATATAGGCTCTGTTTAAAAGAGAGAAAGGTAGCATTATATAGAACGTGAGATCTGCAGCATGCTTTCATCTGCAAGTGGCCTATCTGGGAAATGTTGCGGTCTAGAATGATGTATCTTTTTCAGTGGATGTTGAGAACATGAGCAGCTTCCAAGAATCACAAAGTTCCTTTTGCATAGCCTTCACAACAAAAAGAGTAATAACTGTTTGTTTTACTACTTTGTTTTGTCACTTTCAAGTACTGTGTCTCTGCATCATGTCTACATTTTACAGAGAAATGCTTTCCAATTAATGTAAAGGAAAACAGCATGTTGAACCACACCTGCCTACTAAAGGGCTGAGGAATTCTTGGAAACTTCTTGTGCGAATCCTCTCCATTGGAGATACATTATTTTCATTATCATAAGGAATGATTTTCTTTACTTTTTAACATTTTATAATGATGTGGTCTGTGTTGTTTGTAAATGCACATTCTTTTGTTTTCTTGTTAAGAGGACTTTGTTCAGCTTGGATTTTGTTTTGTTGATTTCATCAACTGTTGTGCACAGCATTTTGTCTAGCTATGGAAAGCGAACAAATAGGAAAAGCTAGTTTGAAATCAAATTTGCTTAGTTCAAGAGTAGAGAGGACAGTGTCACATTTTGTGCTAAATTTTCTTTTTATGTGAGGATATCTTGTTTCCTGAAGCCAGGTCTCACTTGTAAATTGCAGCAGGTGCTTGACTATGAATTGGAAGTTGACCTGGAATGTGACATACTGGGTCATGTTTTTAGAACATTCTTGGTTTTATAAAGCTTCATTATTCTTTTCATACCTGTCCACACAGCTGCATTATTCATTTCATCCTTGTCTTAAGTGCTGCTAGAATTTTTCATTCCTCTTAATAGAGGGACTTGACATGATGAGATTTAGTTTGACCTTAGATCAGTAGATTATGTTTTAGTTTTATTGTGTTTGTTTTGGCGTGCCCCAGTTCTGGCTACTTTTCTTTCTTTCTTATTTTCCTTACTATTTCTATTGCTGCTCCACTGTCCAACAAAACATTTGTAAATGAGAGTTTATTTCCCATTTTGTTGTGTTTTATTTGTATGTTTTATAACTTTGGAGGATTGATGTTGTGTAAATAAATCTTGGAAAGATACTCTAATCTGTTTTGAATTCCTTTGTCATTTCTAGTAAGAATTTCCTCCATGTAAGTAAAGTCTATAATGTAGTTTATTGTAGTGTATCTCAATCTGTATAACACATAAAAAAAAACTGATAACATTGTTATTTCACCACCAGATTTCATGTGTATTCGGGATTAATTAATGCACATACTTGCCCAGGGGTTTTCAGTATTTGTCTCAAAAATGAAGATAGGGGCTGTCTTCAGAGATAAAATGAGGATTTAACTGAGAAAAATAATATGTCACTGTTAGTATGTGTATTATTGTGTCTTAGATACATTCATGAAATCTGGTGGTGAAGTAAGAACTGTATATTGAAACAGTTTTCCTATAATCACAACTCACAGAGAAAGAGAAGAAAAAAACATACCATGTAGCCCTTCAGTGCTATAGTTTGCATGCAAATTGTACCGGAATAAAAATGCATACATGCAAAATGTACTGTACAAAAGGGCAGTTTGCACAACAGTAATGTACTACAATCTACAAAGGAAGGGAAGTCAACATCCTTATGCTTGCCACCTGGTTAGTCCTAGTCAGCAGTTTTGGTCCCACTTTTGCCACCCATTAGCCTGACATGCTCTTTCAGAGGGATGGTAATGTTATCAAAGTTTTAATGTTTTATGATTTTCTTGTTCAGATGAGTGTCTTGAGTGCCAGTGGAAATTTGGCAATCTGAAGCTACAAATAAGTTAAATCTACATGAACTAAGAGAGTTTAGACTGGCCATATAGCCATTTGCAATAGGGATGTTTGGAGTAAATAACTGATCTAATGTTAAACATCTACGCTACCTGGAAATAGCTTCAGCAATGCAGTCTATTTTGGAGCCGTAAAAAGATTCTATTTTACTAAACTGAAGTCCACGAAATGACCACATGGTTTTAGATGCGCTGAGCAAATGTGTGGAAACTGATGCTCGTGTTTCAAGCTCCCTGGGCTTGTGAATTTCTCTTCCCACAATAAGGGCCACAGACATTTTCCTTCCCACTTTGGAATGCACAAAGAGGATGCAAGGCCAGATTTACACAATTTTGACATCTTAATGGTTAAAATCCCTCACTCACTGGACTCCATGTATTTGGCCCAGGCAGTGAGAAATGAAATGAGTTTCTTCAGCTGCAGAAAACTATAATTTATTGATGTCCTTAGTCACTTGCTCTGAAGTTAAGAAAAGATGTGATGCATATAATGAAATGTATGAAATAATTTATAAAATGCAACTTTTGCAGGGATTTTTAAAAAATACACCATCATGAGCAGGAATATGCATAAATGTTATAAATTTATTTCATTTCATATGTTTAGATGGATAATTTGATTAGGTTACCCCTGTAAACATATCAGGGTGTTTTTCTGAAACCACACCAATAGTTCTTGCTCTAGATTTTTGTTTTCTCAAACTTTTATTTACTCGTTCATGGGTGGGGAAAAAATGCTGCGACCCATGGGAGCGAAGATATTGCTAATATTGGAAGCCTTATTAAAGTGAGGGTTATTATTGATTGCAAAAATGAACATGTCTGGTCCTTTGCCAACACTTGAGTTGGAAATAAAAATGTCTGATTAGCAGACTTTGATAGGTAATGACAAGCCACGATGCTTCAAAACCCTGGAAGCAGTCTTCAGTATGTGAACTTAGTCAAATACAAACACCAGTCACTGGACTTGCCAAACAGTCAAACATTGAACTGACAAATTGATGTAGACTAAGTCTATGTAGTAGTGCCCTGTGAACAAACAAGCAAAAAATAGAAAGACGAGAAATAACAGTGTCATGATCAGTTGTGACATTTCTTCCCAATCAATATCATTAGATATAATAGTGTATTGTGTAATAAAATTGTAGAAATATGTTAAAAAAAAAATAAAAATTCCAGGTAATTACAATTTTATAACATTGACCTGGACGTCAGAATAATTGCAGCCTGCTCTGCTTGTACAGTTGTAGTTCCAGGTCTATTTATTTAGAATCCTGGACCTTTCTTTCTGAGCATTCATAGACTAAAAAACTAGATGTAAACAGTGGGACCCGGTAATGACGTGATGGTTGCACATTTTATTTTACTGTTATTACCGAGCACCGTTGTTCTGAATTGGGGTATGGAAATTGGATAAAAAACAATTTTAAAAAATCGGAACTGAAGCCTATTCTTATAGTTTATGGAACATGTAGATTTTGGTGTTTCTGCATGCACTCAGTGTTGATCACTGATGTAATCACAGCTCTTGGTAGTCACCCAATAAATACAGATTTCACCAATAAATTGGCTGTCGATCAACTCTTTTTATGCAAAACCTCGCACGAGGGTGAGACGGTGTAGTAAAAGCTGGAGTTTTAGCCTTAATAGTGAGAAAGAAGAGAAGGAAACGGGGATTGAAACTCTGCCCGGTACAACCGGGTTCCCGTTACATTTGTGCGCGTTATAGAAGGGTTCCACTTTATAAGACAAGGCTCGTTGCGTTGGCGTGTAGTAAAGCTAAAGAGTAGAGTAAGCCATACCTCTCAGTGATCTATAGGAATATCATAATCTGCTTAATAGTGAGCTGATACAAGAAGGTTGAAATCGAACAAATCGAGTATCTATACACTAATGGATGCCAAATTCTGATGAAATGCTGCAGTGTTGGTAAAAACGCCAGTGAACGTTTGGCAAGTGAAATGCAATTTGTCGAAAATAACAAGTACTACAGAAACAACAACCAACAAGGACGTGATACATTCAGAAATACACGTGGAATGAATATTCTGTATAGATCTAGATCTAATCCAAATTAAAAATGCAAGAACATTTAAAAGGCTTTTGTTTTCTAACTGTTAGGAAGACAACAGAGCCGTCGATGTACGGTTTTAGAATAGACAGTCCAGGGGCTGTTTTCTATGTCATTTTGAAGTGCTCTGAGACGGGGAGGACACAATATGTACTCTAGGTTATAGAGGATCGAGGAGGGGCGGGTTCTGATTTAAAATCTCTTTCATATATTATTTACTATTATGAATAATAATATTGCAACTGCAGAATGCAGACTACACTAGCTTTTATCTTCTTGGGTCGGTAAGGGAGGTCACTAAGGGAGAGGGGAAGTTGAGGACACACTCTCAGCAGACAGATAGCCGGTTCTCCTAGCAAAGAATTTTTTTTTTCTTATAATGTGGCCGCACCAACACACGCCCTAGTTGGTCGCGCATTGCTGCACAGTAACTGGTGGGGTTGGCCTTGTGCAGAGGGGTACAGACTGACCTCGCCGCTTGTTCGCCCACGTCTTTAGTCTAGCCGCCTCCCAGGTCAGCCCGATCGCGGGCTGGCAGACAGACGTCGCACCATAATAATTAGGCCAAGGCTAAGCAGGAGCGGACTCACAGACTGACCATCCATGGGGGAGACAATCTGTCTGCTGGCCTTCCCCACAGAGCGGGTATTGATATTTTACATTCATTATAAGGCCTTATATAAAATATAAAATTAAAGAAGGAAAACAAAAGCAATACAGACTGTTTTCTAGCAATAAACTATAAGGTTGCCAGTCATTTCTCTGGATAAGCATTGCACAATTAAATTTTTAGTCATTCTTTACTACGAGGCCTATAATCTGCTCTTTGTCGAAACTTGATTGAATATTTTGATGAAAAACATACGAGATACTTTATATTTTCCATCTATATCTACATACATAAAGTGTGTCATTTATGTATCTGTATGGAACGTAGAACCCTAATCGTTCCTTGTTTTTGGTCATAGATAACACACAAATCCGGTGTTTAACAAGTTTATTTAACTGTAACCCAGACCTCAACTGTGGTGTGTGGGGCGAACAACAGCGTATATACGATGGCAACGGGACAGCACACGATACAGATAGAATTTAGATTTACCAGATTCGTTAGTGCGTTACAGGAAGGGAAGAGACTGTCATCTATTAAAACGATTACTGTTGACCGCACCAGGAATCGGTTTTTTTTTCTAACTCATAGTATCAAACTGAGAGAATCTAAGCTCCATGATTTGGAATGCTGGTTATAAGTAGATGTTTTACACTCTCAAAACGTTTTGAAATGCAACGCAGCTGATAGATACTGATCGGGTTGTAGAGGTTTGTAAAACTTTATTCTCGTACATGGTTGTATGTTTTAGTGGTGTTTTAGGTAGACCACCCACTTGTATTTAGGTGTCGTTTCCCTTTCTGTCCCCCTCACTTTACTTTGTAATGAGATAAGATAATGAGGTTTGCCCCTGTGTATACAGCTATTAAGTATTTAGAAGAGAAAAGAGTGAGTGTAAGGACTGAATGATTATTAGTAAAAGTGAGTGTTACATAATATTATTGTTAAATGTGAAATGTATGAGAACGTTGTAAATGCACGTGAATGTAACAATGCATTGTGAACATGTGTGATATTAGTAGCTGTAGTGCTTAAAATGTCTATGTGCTGTCCCGTTGCATACTGTATTTTGCCCATGTACCACGGCTGTGGTCTGGGCTTATTCCCAATAAACTTGTTAAACTTGTGATCCCGTCATTGGTGATACGCCCCTGTAATTCTATAACTGTCTGACTGTATAATGCACTAGTTGTTCCCATGGGCAGTTTTATGGTTCTTTGACGCACGGTTACCGCCGCTCTGGCGTCATTAAGTAAGGAATGATGCTTTCTACCTTAGGCTATGCAGTATTACGCACACGCCATTGCAGGCCGTTTGTTCTATAAGCCAGCAGTAGGAGGAAGGCCATACTTCTTTGCTTCCCTCTTCTAATTGAGCTATCCTATATATTCTACAGTACTGCGGAATACCTTCAACTCGCCATCTCTTGTTTGCTGTTTTTGTTGCCACTGTTCTCTCTTTCTCTAGTTGTGCTCTCATCCCCTCTTCCCTGTCATGCCCTCCATCAGCCCATGACTGTCCTTTGTCTCAGGATTCTATCTTCACTTCTTCCTTCTCTTCCTCTCATTTATTTTCCCCTCAGGCTGCTTATTTCCCATCTCTTCTTTCTCTCACTTTCTCTTCTCTGTCATCTTTACCTCTTTCCTATCAATGTCTTATTATTCGCTCGACTCCCCTTCCCCTCCTCCACTCTTCCCCCCAATAAAAAATAATAACTGTGCAACCGCATTCCTCTATCTCGTATACCAACGAACTTCCTTTTTTTAAAGCAACCTTCTCCCTCCTCTTAAACGTGAAGCTCTCTTTATCCTACTGCTATACGGCATCATTCTTCCATTCTCATCATGTAGCTCCCCTTCCTCTCTTCATCAGTCCCTCAACAGTGGGGCTCTCCCTCCACTTCACATTGTGCAGTCCTCCCCTGTTCTCTGTGCCGAATTCCTCTCCCTATTATGCAACCCTTCTCTCCTCTTCATTGAGCCACTCCTCTCTCTCTTCTCATTGTGTCACTCTCTTCCTCTCCTCACTGTGCCGAATTCCCCTCCTTATTACGCACCCTTTTCCGCTCATTCTTGTCACCTCTCTCCTCATAATGCCTCCATCCTGCCCTTCTTATTGTGTCACCCTCCCTCCTCTCTTCCCCATTCTGCTATCCTCTCTCCCCCCCTCAATGTGTCTCCTTCCTCCCCTCATTATTGGGTCACCCTCCCTTCCTTCCGCATTCTGCCACCCTCTCTCCCCTCCTCAATATGTCTCCTTCTTCCCTCTTCATTGTGTCAGTTTTCTCCCCTTGTCATTGTGCCACACTCCCTCCTTCCTCATTGTGCCTTCTCTCTCCTCCTCAGCATGGTACCACCCTCTCTTCGATTCTCATTGTGTCATCTACTTCTCCCTCATCGTGTCAGCCTCCCTTCCTCATTGTGCTACTATTCTTTAGTACCACCCAACCCCTCCCCATGTCAAAATATAAAAATCACCGTGTAATCCTCCTCTCCTTCCTCACTGTGCAACCTTACTCTACTCATTATTTATTCAGTTCTCCTTTTTCTCCTCATTGTGTCATTCTCTTCGTATTTCTCCACATTGTACTACCCTCCTCCCCTCACCTTTGTTAATTCCCTTCTCTTTATGTCACCCTCTCTTCTCCTCCTCAGTGTGCCACCCTCCCCTCCTCATTATGCCATCTTCCCCTCGTCTTTGTCCACATCTCCGTTTCATTCTCTTCTCCTCCCCTCCTCATGGTGCCATCCTCCCTTTCTCGGTTTATCACCTATCTCTTCCTCTGTGTCTCACCCTTATTTCTGTAGTCACGGGTGCACTGCTACCTCCTTCCTCATTTTGTCACCTCTCATTCTCTTGTGCAATTCCTTAACTATCCCTTTTTCTTTGTGCTATCTTCCTCTTCTGTTCACTGTGCAACCCTCTCTCTCCTTCTTCATTGTGCCATCTTATCTTCCTCAGTGTGTCACCCTTCTCCCTCCCAATTCTCTTGTGCAATTTCTTGCGGTGCTACCCTCCCCTTCTCAAAGTGTCATCTTCCCTTTCTCATTGCACCACCCTCCCTCCCTTTAACCATCCCTTTTTTTTTTTCGTGCCATCTAGCCCATCTGCTCTTTGTGCAACCCTTTCTCTGTTCTTTCCCACTTTGCCACCTCCCTATCTCAGTGTACCACCCTCTTTCCTTCCTCACAGTGCAACTTCCCTCCATCCTCATTGCACCATCTTCCTTCCTCTTAACCATCCCTTTTTCTCTGTACTATCTTCCTCCTCTTCTCATTTTGCAACCCTCTCTCTCCTTTCTCGCTGTTCCAGCTCTCTTCTTCAGTGTACCACCCTCTTTCTACATCTCACAGTGCAACTTCCTTCCACTCTCACTGTTCCACTTTCACACCTCAGCCTTCCCTACCCTCGTCATTATTTCATATTTTCCACTCCTTCCCTGGTGTCATTCCCATCCATCCATCCATCATCCTCAGGATTCAGTCCGGCGTTTCTTGTCTATGTGCATCATTGAGTATACGGAGTACCTTCATTTCTGACTGTTTCCTCTATCTCCTCTTCCCTCACTGTGTCCCCCATATTTTTTTTTTTAAAGTGTGCCATTCTCCCTTCCCTCCTAATACTAATAGTGCCATCCTTGCCTCCCTCTCCCCCCTCTTCATTTTACCACACGCCTTCCCCATCCCTTTTGTGCAACCTTCCGTTCCTCCCTCTCTCCTCGCCTAGGTCTATATCAACCTTTTAAAATTTTTTTTCAGTGTTTCCCCAAGTCGAAGGAGTGTCACTCAATACAATCCCACCTTCCCTGATGTTTGAGTAGCCGCACGCCTCTGTAGGATTGCGATTGGCGAGGCCAGCAGCAAAGTTACTGACCGATATCCTTGCGACCCCAGTGGGTTAAGTAAGGCAAGGATTTTGTTGCTGACAGCTACTGACATATCAGGTCGAACATTTTTTATTCTTCTAAAATTTGTCTGCACGTGTACATGGAAAGTGGATAATGCAGTAAAACAATATTTATTGAGACGGCGTGAAGTCATACTGTGCAGGCTATGATATTGACTTTTGCTCCTTATCATCCGTGGTATGTTGCAGCATCTAAATTTTCAGGTACACGGATGTTGGGTGAGCAGGTTTTGTGTCGTGAATTTGCTTTTGTGTTTTTTTTTTCCTCAACATTTAGCCTTTGGCTGGATGTATCTGAATGAACTCATCAATTTCTGAAGATTGTAGCAACTGTGTTGTTATCTATTTGCATATGAACCTATTTTAAAAGGCATGTAAACTGAACGCTTATCCTGTAGGTCACAAGAAACAAAACTTGACCTCATATTTACTTCAAAATTCAGGGAGACCAGTGTTACCTAAGCTACTGTATCTGAAACCCAAAAAATGTTAAAATGTGATTTTAGAGGAAATTGTGAAAGTTGAAAGATTTGTATGAATAGGTGACGTAATTCAACGTTTGCAACTCGCAACAAATTATAAGCGTATTACGTCCTCAGAAGTCACGATGACCTCAGCTTCTATAACCCATTCGATTCCCCGTGAAGCGGAGTGCATCGGTCATTTCCTTCTAGTTGACCTCGGCCTATTTTTAAAAGGTGACCGATATTGCCTCTGACGCCGTCGCTCTACATTTCCTTCGTAAACCATGCCATGGCACTGTGGACATCAGAAGGTGCAACTACAGGTAATTACTAAAATATGAGATTAGATCCAGAACCAGATGATTAACATAGGTATCAGTAAAATCAATACTTGTTTTGGGTTTATAAGCCTATCTAAATCAGCGAAATAATGATTGTTATGTCTGGTTACGCCTCGAGCTCGCCGACTCTGGTAACCCAGATCAGTGAGGCGGTGGTCTGATTTGATATTTATGTTATCAGGTCTAACTGGACATAATGTTGTATGTGTATTTTCATAATCCCATGAGTTGCAGTGCCGATTGTTTCTCTACTGATTTCATTCAGCCCTTGTTTGGTTGACTGTGTAAGCCAGACACTATGTTAGGGGGAGTTGGAGATCTGTCAACTGTTAGGCTTGCAAACAATATGACCAGATGAACCCAGTGTTAGCTTTTCCTTAATGTTCTGATTATCGATTTTTGTGTCCTTGGCGTGTGGGTAAAATAACTTGACCATCTGTGTCAGCGGTTAAAAGTACTGTACCTTTGACACATGGCTGCAACATAACACATCCTTAAGTGCCGTTGCGAGATTGTGTGTTGGGTTACCTCGTGTTGGGTCTATCTTCCGTAATGGTCAGTGCGGTCATTTCGTATTAATAAAATGTTTCACTGGTCATATTTTAATCATAATGGGCTCACACTCGTGGGCGTAGCGAGGATGATAATTTTGTTAATCTAGCATATAATTATATTGGTGAAAGCTAGAGGCTTTTAAAAAGTCAAAAATTTGGCATTTGGCTCTAAAAGAGCCAAATCTAACAACCTTGGTACGGTCTAGACTAGATCACCAGCCTGTAGTCGCCGATAAACAACAACAACAACAACAACAAAAAACAACACAACTCGGGAAGTCTTGCACGAATAGGATCCTATGTGAAAAGAAACAACAAAACACCATCAGAACAGCGGGTAAGCAATTTTTTTCCCCACAGCTTATTTGCCACTTTTTAAAAAAAGTTTCTCTCTTGACATTGTCTTTGGATACATTGCCCTGTGGATATGGGAGCGTTGAATCTGTAAGACAGTGTATAGGCTCTCAGATTATCGGCGAAGAAAGCCAGCAAGCGTTGACAAAATTGTATTGAGAATGCTTGTATATGGTTCATAGGTGAAATAGGACGAAGGTAAAATTTGAATATTTTAGAAAACATTGAAGATTATTTAAACTGTATTAGACAAATTAATAGATAACAAGCTGGTAATCTCATTCATAGATTACATGGACGTCACGCCCCTGCTCACACTTATCAAACAATTGATAAAGGAGATTAATGGTATACATCATTAACAATTCACTTTTATACGACATGCCAGGCCTGAGAGTCACCTCCAAGTGTTCTAAGTAGACTGAGAACAAGTTAGAAAATTTAATCTAAACATTTTACCGAGGTCATAGGATCAGCTAAATGTAGTAATTTGATTTAGCAGTAGACTCAAGGTCGATCACGCCATCCTCCTTCAGCTAGTAAAACCAGTTAAAGATAAAATCTACTTAAATTTGCCCTGAAAGGAATGTGTTGTGTAATGCCATACAATTTAATACGTTTCATTCGTGATAACACATACTCATATATACAACATACAACAGGGCATATACATGTAATACATTAATGCTGAAACCTATTTACTCCCCTTCTCCTATTTATTACATTATCACAGACCAAATGTGCAACAACGCTTTTATTAGTCACCGCAAAGCAGTGTCTTGGTTCTCCTCAGCAAGAAAGCCAGATTCTCACTCACATCTAATTCGAGTGGGGGAAAACTGTTGGAGAAAAGTCTTTTTCCTGAGGACACTACAAGTATGCCGCCCGACCCGGGAGTCGAATCCACAAACTCAGATTTAAAGTCTTTATGAGAACTAGATATTCTACTCACATACCGCACGGTCATGCTGCCTCCCATCTTTCCTTCAATTATATAGTTTACTGAGGTTTCCATTTTTTACAAACGGGCTTGGCAAAACAATATCCACTTTGTAATCTGGGAACAATAAAAAGTGCAGTTTGAAGTCTTTTTCATGTGTTTCTATACCAACAAGTTTAACAAATTTATTTATCTCAAACACAGATCATCTTTAAAGTACATGGACGAACAACAGAGTATATACCCTACACTGGCAATGGGTCAGCACCCGATACAGATAATAATAAAATACCTACTCACAGAAGTCACATACATAACAACTAAACAATGAACGCACAGAGTTTTAGTTTCATTCACAATTACTCCCTTTCTTTGCACATCATTAAACCATACATCACTCTGACCAGCACACTGCATATATCCACTAAAAACTCAAACTCCAATTGTGAGACAAAAGCACAACAATGAACTTAACGTCAGTTTTCATCAGCTGTTTACACTTTACTTTGAAGGGATAAGGCCGTTGACTGCTGCTGATGTTGGGGACTAAACCCGACAATGACGCGGATTGACTTTTATGTAGTATATGAGCGTTAATTATAGAAAATATTAAACTGAAAATGATCGGCCTTAGGTATCCATGGTGATAAGTATGCTGATGGTGGTCTTGATGCTACGGACGGTGATGGAAACGAACAAAATAAATAAAAATATCCTTCATAATTTAGTCGGAGGAAACGTTTGCTGTAGTTTTGTATGCATTTTCTTTTATGTTTTTTTTTTCACCTCTTTTGATTTGCTGGAATTCTGTCTGACTTTGACTTTGTTTTGAGAAAATGTGAAACAAATGTTGGAGGGACTCATTTGTCTCAGAATACTCAGCCTACCGTTTCCAAATCAGCAGACAACTGAATTCTTTGGCCTCGCCATTCACTTCAAAAAGCCAGTTTTCTTTTATACATATTATGTATAGACTAGTTGAATTTTTGACTGTTTCATAAAAATCATACTAGACTAGATTTAGTGCTGAGTCTGGTGGTGCTGCTAAGGTACATGACGGGTTGAGATATTGTTTTTGTTATTGCTGAACTTGTTTGAAGCAGATTTTGTACACCTCCTTAAAATGGTTCTGTTTCTCTTTTTGTCTTCTGCATCTTGTCTTCCTCCCTATTTATTTATAGGTGAGTAGGAGAAAGAAAATTTAGATATTGAAAGTCTGTTGTTATAGCGGTTTTTCTGCTGTAGCTACCCATCCTGAGCGTAGCAATTACATAGACTAAGCGCATGTACTCAGCCACTCGTCCGGGTCTTTTTTATAACGGAAAGGGTTTCCAAGCGTTCACAAGTTCCGGCCCCTACATTTACATTTTGGCTCTGACTCCGCACATATAGAACCTACAGCGCTTTAATGAGAGGCTGTCCAAGACTGTGTGTATCTAAGGATGTAGTTCAAAATTTCATCGTTATGTTGATGACAGACTGAAGCTAAACGGATTTCTCAAGTCATGTGGAGAAAAATAAAAATGCTGAATAAACATTAATTTATTTTTGTTATCTCAGAAAGTCGAAACTGCACCAGATGATAGACTGCAGGTGCTGCTTGGACGGAAGAAAATTTTACTTGACATTTTTGGGTTGGACTTGGTATACAGCGGCATAATTTTGGTACGGTGATCACAAATGCGCTGTATACCAAGCTCAAAGTTTAATTTCAACCGGTCATAATGATCATCAAAGTGACCAGTAATGAACCTTTATAAAAGAGTCATATACTTTAAAAAACAAAACAAAACAAAGACTTTGTTAAACTTTGAATTCATCAAAGAGCTCATTCATAATGAAGTATATGTGCCGATTTTGAATGCGCTGTGTTTGTGTTTGCTCTGATATTCTGCATTTTAAGCGCTCAACATGGCAATTGAAGAGATCATCTTTGTGTAGAAATACACATATAGTTTTTAATACGCTTCTGTTGGTATTCTAAGGAGCTGTGAAATGACTAATAATGAATAACAAAGTCCGCTTATGCTGCAAAGATTTCTGTGGTAGTGCCTTGAGAATTACTGGGCAAAAGGTCTTCCAGAGTCCTCGTATGCTGAACTGACTGAATATTTATCTGAGTTGGGCGCATAATGCCTACTAAATGACCAGCACTAGATATCGATTGCAATATAGAATCAGCGGTCTGTTCTTAATATTTATACTCGTTTGCTCAAGAATTATAACATATCATATTTAAGGCAGATGAATGTCACATGCAAATTTTTAACCTTACGTCTGTTGTCATCAATTGTTTACACTTTACTTTGAAGCTGTTGATTGCTGCTGGTTTTGGGAACTGAACACGAAGATGACGCAGATTGATTTTTATGTATAGTAAATGAGCGTTAATTGTGGAAAATAGACATGAAGTGACCAGTACTGATCTGTGATAATCTTGTCAGTCAGTAGGTGTAGTATATGAAATACCAAAATAATTTTGGACGCTGAATTCAAAATATTCCTTAAAATTAATGAAAATGTACAGTAAGATCCTTGACTTAACATTTAATGAAGTATGATTTGGCTAATTACCAGCTGCCCACGTCAATGACCATTCATAGCATTCCAAAAAATGGCAGCTGTTTGCCATACTTCACTGAGTCCTTTTTGCAGTACACGTTGTAAGATAACATTTATGACCCACAGTCTGCCGTAAACATTAAAAATATTAATGTAACCACAGAATGACCACGAATAAACATGGCTGACCAGTGATGACCACTGATGTGAAAATATTCCCTTGGTTAATTTTGATGCACTGCTCACAGTCATAACATCCAAAACACTATAACTCCTACATGAAAGCATCTAACGATAAAAAACTGACTGTTTAAATTAAAATGATAATAGTAATACACAGAAGATAATCTCCGATCCAGGAAATGAGAATTTGGCTTTATTCGCTTTAAAGTATAGCTGGGTGATCAGTCTCTTGCCGATGTAAACCTGAGTTTGCCTGTTCATAGCCGTTCATACATTCTCTCACACGTTCACTTAAGCTTTGGATGTCATGACAATAAGCAGAACATGAAAATTTAGACAGATTACATCTTACACAATTAGTCACTTGGTCAGCCATGGTCACTAGTGGTCACCAGTGGTCAACCATGATCACTCTATGGTCATGCTGATATTTCTACTATTTAAGGCATGGTATGAACCGTTAATGAAGTCTTGCAACGAGTTCTCTACTGCAAAAGTGTCACAGCGAAGCTCGACAAGTTGCCGTCATTGGGTATGTCATGAATGGCCAATGAAATGGGCAGCTAATTAAGCTCATTAGACTTCATATTAGTAACCAATATTATGTTGCATGTGAAATGGCTATTTGAACCCAGTGTCACAAAACTTAGTATATTTCACTTACTATTCTTACTGGCCAAGAAGAAGACCATGGTCACTTCATGGTCATTTGATTACTTAAAGGTCTGTAGACGATATTAATTATTATTCTGGGTTGGACATGGTTAGTTATAATGTTTAATTAAGCAGACTGGTAACGATATTACGCACAGGTTGCTGGCTCTGTATTACTCAGATTCTAATATCTAGTGCTGGTCGCTCATTTGGCCGCCCATATCGTCGTCCACCTTAGAAAGGGGCGTATGCGATATTTTGGGTATTTTGAATTGAGACTACTTTCCGATAGTTCTTAGGGAGGTCTTTGCTCTTACGAAGTGGCCTATCGATAGCCCTAATAGTTTCGGAGATATTAAACAGTCTCTGATTGGGCGTATGTTATCAATTCTAAATCTCTTTGAAACTTTAAAACGCTCTCCTGAAAAAAAAAACAACTAGCAAATCTCGCATACGCCCCTTTATGTTGTGGGCGACGATAATGCCCTTGTCAGCTAGATAGACAGTCAGACAGTCCAGATGGAGAAAGGTAATGTTAATGATTATTTGTCGTTTCACAGCCTCTTCAAACAACATCCTCTTCATTTTTATTGAAAATATATGTGTATTTCTGAACAAGTGGTCACTTCAGTGGTCAGTTTGAGCATTTAAAACACAACATATCATGACAAACGCAACGTATTAAAAAATAAGCACCCACGATTAACTAAGAATAAAGTCTTTGATGAAATCTAAAATTTAAAAAGTTCGTTGTTTTGGAGAAGATAGATTAAAAATTTGCAAAAGTCATTACTGGTTTGTAATTTCGACCCATCATAATGCAAAATAGACCTTTGTATTCAGCGGATTCGTAATCAGCGCCCCCAAAATTATGAAAGGTCTACCCAAAATGGCCGAGCGTCAAATCAAAATTTGGCTCCAGACTAATTCATGTTGTGATTGTCATTGACTCCTACGATATTGAGGAGAGTGAAGACTCGTTTTTCGAGGGCAGAGTGGTTGAAATCTTTACATATTACAGCAGTTCGATCAGCAGTCTGAATTTACTCTCTTAGGCGCTCTAGCGTCACAGCAAACTATTATTATTGCTGACAGACTGGCTTGAAATGTGTGGGTGTTTTGAAGTTGGGACCATGAAGTCTGACGATGTATGTTTTAAGAGAAGTGACATTGAAACTGAGGGGGAAAAGAAGAAGAATAAAAACACTAAATCCTACAATGTGTCAGGAAAGGGCAGGAGGAAGGGCCAGGAAGGCGCCAACTTGAGGAAGCTCAGAAAAAATAGACTGACTACAACAGGGATAACCAGAGAGAGACTCTTCTCTGCGATTTGAATCAGAGAACGTAGCACACATGGAGCTATCCAGAGTGCGGTGATGTTGTTTCCGTCAATAAATAAAGCAATATGTTGTTTGCCGTCTTTACCAGATGAGATCCAAAGATCCTCAGACTCTGCGTTTAAATGATATTTACACTTCCCTTACACTATTTTCGAAAATGAAAGAGAAATGTAATATCTGGAGTAAATTTATGAGCTTTTATAGGCACAGCCCTGGGACTGTTGGACTGCACCTCGTATGCTGAATATACATAAATATGTCCGTGGTGGAAACAATGAACAGTATAAATTTGTGTTTGGGTTATATTGCAAATACGAAGTCTGTTTATTGGTCGCACGGACATGCAGGCAGCACAAGAAAACATTTACTTCTCTGTCAGTTTGATGAAAGAATTTTTTTTTTTGTTATGTAGATGAATGTTGTCAAATAGTGTTGTCAAAAATATAAAAAAAATTCCTCAAATCTACGTAAGTGCTAGCTCTGGATAAAAACGCTCTTCAACTTTCCCACCTGCTGTCGCAGGTGAGAGAACAAAACTCCATGTCTTTTAAAGCATTAATATCTCAGCCATCGTTTGGAAGGGAATGAAAGAGCTGGGGGTTACCATTTCAGGTGACAATCTTGACGTTCACTCGGAAGCACGGAAACGTATGATACTGGAAAAAGGAATAGGCGGAGGTAAAACTGTATGTTTTGCAGAATTATACGACGCATGGAAGTTAAGAATGTCACTACTGAATGTATGAATAAGATGATACGGGTAAGAAACTAAGAATTTGTATGACAATTTGTGCGAAGTGGGAATTTATAGTTTATGTAGATCTAGACCTATTTGATACGGAATATAGTTTTAAAACAGTGTATAAAATATCTTGTTTCGATCAGGTGGTAAAGTTAATCTTATATATACTTGTAACGTCTTGTGAGCAGTTGGGAAGTCTGGTAGAATCACAGGTGGAACATTGAGCTCACACGACACTAAGCTCACACTTGAAAAGTAGGGAACAATTCAGGCAGGTTTAAACTGCTGTGGAATTAGCTTATTTGTGCTCCAGAGGTGGCCCATTCAGATTTACAAACTGAGAGATTCGATCACCAATAAGGAGAGGACATTTTATAGTGTTAGACTTTTCGGCCTATGTTCTCAAAATTTACCTGAACTCCACCTCTCACAATTATTTGGTAGTGTCCCTTGTGACACACTTCCCAGATAATATCAGATCAGGCTTACATTCCTCCTTCCTTAGTGATAATGATTGGAATACGTCATACCAACTTGCATCATGAATATAATACTTTCCAATCATTCTTTTCTCCAGTGGCGGCATGGACACTGATATGTGCAACAACCCTGACTTACCTACCGCTCTGGCACCTCCTGGTCGGCATCCTCATCTGTATCAATGTTCTCCTCATCCTCTTGATAATCATCTCCAGGCTGAGACCCCGGGACTTCAGACTCTCCCAGTTTCTCTTCGACATCTTATGGAGTCCGTTCATGACCCTGTTCAGCTACATAAATGTACATCAGACAGAGCCACATCTACAGGGCGAACGGAAACTGCTGCCATGGGAAAGAGGAATTCCACTGTGGGTGAGGCGGCATGCCTTTGTGATTACACTCATCGCATTGACCTCTCAGGAATCACATGATATTCTCTTGTACATAAGCTGGATCGCTTTATTTCATTCACTGTTGTTACTTGCCGAGGCGCTTTTTCGATTAGGGAATGGAGAAGAAATAGACTTGAACTATAATTTAGAGAACGAAGAACTTCATCGAGTGAAGGTGAACCAGCCTATGGAAGAAGTTGACTTTAGCACTCGTCTTTGGTTCTATAGTTTTCATGTGGCCATATGTGTTCTATGTGTATCATATAACTTCTTATCAATGACAGCTACAGACGTGAGCATGACATTGACATTCGTGTGCGTGAGCCATATACAAGTACAAACTCAAGCGATGATGAGGTTCAGGACTTTGTACCCTTACTGTATGGATGGTCTCGGGGAACTTGCCGTCCTTGGGACTTTTTTGCTAGTGGACTTTGTCTCATGCGGCAGATTGTTTCTTTTAGCGCTGTGTGAAGAAGAAAGCTCGCTCCTACTCATCTGCGTGACTTACTGCAACGCCTTCGCTGCTCTTATGGAGCTGCGCATACGTGTTTGGCTTCGACTTAGAAACGAGCGCTTCCTGGTACAGGGCATGCGTTGGGCCACCGAAGAGGAAGTCATGTCCTATAATGACGTCTGTGCCATCTGCCTCGTTCCCATGACGACCTCTGCCAGAGTCACCGTCTGCCAACACCTGTTCCACGGAAAATGTCTGCGTCTGTCGCTGAAGACTAACGCTCAGTGTCCAATGTGCAAAGCAACTCTACTTCCTGCCTTTGGTCACGGTCACATCATGTTTTGATTCTGGCGTGTGTTATTCTGTGGAGGCTGGAAACAACTGACTGTTAACAAGGATGTAGTAAACACGGGTGTTACTCAAGAATTTGCCCAGGACTTTGATTAATATACGAGGTACCTCGAGGGAACAAAGGCAGCAGGTTGCAGTTATACACAAGTAATAATTTGAAACCCCACTCCC
>JAWQUT010000030.1:2634967-2654986 GCA_033807755.1 Ellobium chinense
AATCCCCCCGGCCTATCACTTTTTTTCCAATCCCCTGCGTTGAGATGATCATCGCTAAGACTATTAAAGGACTTCCAGTCACCTAATAAGGCACTTTACTGCTAACGCCTCTTCTTCAAAACATCTGTGGTGATCAACATAAAATGGTTCATTCATAATTTCCACCCCCCCCCCCAANCAACCATTTCCAAAAAATAGAGAAAAATTTAAAAAAAAAAAAGCAGACTTGTAAAATCGGCATCTGGCGACAGGCAAGCTGACTGGCTGACTTACAGACTTGACTCTATTTAACGTCCCCAAAGGCTAGGTGGTCCTATTGGGAGACTGGTTTGATCGCGAAATCCATTGACACGAGACTTATAACTTATATTTTCAAGCTTCTTCTTCTTCTTATTATTATTATTGGTATCGGTATTATTATTGTTATTTTATTATTAGTATTAAAATACCACCACCATGTCATTGGTGTAGAAAACCAGTACCATGGTAAAGTCATGCGATTACATCAAGGGAACGTTAGGCAAATATTGGCGTACCTGAAGTTGTCATAGGTTTCCATGTTCACAACTCTCACATCCAGATCAGCGAATGAACCAGTGCTGGCGTTCATTGTCGTTCTTTAACTTTTACTGAATGTAACTCAGGAATTGTCATTAACCAAAGTCACTTGCGAAGTTATCTGACACTGCTGCTTCAAGAGTCAACTAGGGCCTCAATTATCAAATTCAGTCACACGTATTAGAGGCTAGGTTGTCAAAATCATCAATTTTCAGTACAATATAACTAGACTATAGTCTTGGTGATAATATTCGTTATGTTATTGAAACCTCGCTGGCATCGTAAATATCCGGAATGAAAGTCCATTTCTTGAAATGTGAGATGTTAAGTCAGTTTGCAATCTTCTTTTACTAGCATTTAATGCCCACTACGTATATTTTTGTGTCTTTATACACGCATATACGTGAAGTCAATATAACAATTCTGTTTCAAATAGCTGATGCTTGTAGCTGTCTCTTGTGTGGAATATTTCTCTTTGAAACACTAATATGTGATGGCTCTTCGGCTTCTCGATCATGAGATTGATGCTTCACCAAAACCGAATGTGAGAGAATTACGCCAGGCTGACCCACGTGGAAATTTAAATACGCATATCGTAGTAACAACCGCTGACCGATGTGCGTGAACTCTTCGCCTTGGAGGGACGCCGGTTGGCCGACCCACGTTTCGCCGCATGGTTTGAGGAGTGGCAATCAGTCGAGTGGTGGTTATACTATTGCCTTCAGACCTATATTGCTTGTATTACTAGATTCTTCTATAGTCTAACAATATTTGGCTTAGGAACACATTTTATGAGCAAAGATAAGTTAGAAGGTATTCCAGATAATTTCTATAATCTAAGAGTAAGAGAAGTGTACATATATAAGCGAAATATTTTTTGGACATTTGGTCTAAGCAAAGGAATTCAAGTCCGCAAAGAAGACGAAAACTTATTTCAGCATGATGAAAGCATTTAACTCTAGTTAATAGACAGACCACATTGTTAAGAGTTTGTGAACTCTGGCTTGGGGTGCAGGAAACAATTGTGTCTCGCTTATTCCACGACAATAGATTCACACATCTTTAAATTATAAAGAACACATATTACTGTGCAGAACTCAAAATACTACATACTCTGCTACACTCAGCCCATGGAACGCCCAGTCTTAATCCATCTATTGTTAAGAGATCAAAGAGATGCTCTGTAGGACAAACCACTGAACCGCGCAACGACGATAGTAATCGTTTTAGGTTTTGATACTCAGTGACTCAGTAACGATTTCATTCGTTACTTCAACATATTTTCTCTTTGCATTGCGAGCATGAGACCGATTCCCGTGGGAGGCTGCATTAAAAATGTGTTTATCATTTTGAAAGTGTAAAAAAATATGCTAAAGCTGGAAAAAAAATTACAATTTGGACACTGGGAGCATTGTTTTGCACATCTGATTGAGAAAGTCTCTTTGGGGTAGTTCATTCGAACGATATTTAGCTAACAACTCTTTGCGCATATTTTCCTTTTGCCTGAGGTGTATTCATGAACTATTCTAACGTTCGGCCTAGAATTGAATCCTGCCGTAAGTCTGTTTTGTACAAATGTATGATGAAGCAAAAGATTGATTTATTTCTTGTTGACTGAACATTGATCGAACTGTTTTTCTGAGGTGTATTCGTGAAATGACATGAATTTAGATCGCCCAATATCGAAATGATAAAGCTTTATAAATATCAATACCTCACTTAAAGAGGATACAATAGAAATAACGTTGCGCTGTTCAGTGGTCGGCGAAGTAAGGTTTGAAGCGGTTTATTACGTCAGCTGAGCGGTTCAGTGGTGCACCCCTCAAACCCATCCTCACATACATACACACACAAACTCACTCACACACAGGCGCGCGAGCGCACACTTATTAACACAGGCCATTTCCACTGGGGTTAATGCCACCAGGTGATATCACAGAACTAAATCATTGTAATGATTTCAAAATTTTGGAACCAAAAAAAAAAAACCGAAATAATTTCAGTGTGTCACCTTTCACTTATTTAAAAACTTAATAAATTTAAACATGCTCGGCCATATACATAATTTTTGTGATAAGAATCTTCTTCTCAGCTCTATTTCATTGCCTGTCTCACTCTTTCAGTGTAAGCCAGTTTTGGAATTTGCCAGCTATTGTTGTATAAGTCAGGGGGAGTTATTTTCTATATCCAAAGACAGAGTTTACAAATTCATGATACTGTATCTAGAGAAAAATGTTATCGTCATGCTTAAGTAAGTTTCTGTCTACGGCGAAGGTCATGATATTTTAATGCTGGAAATACGCTCGAGTGAACACAACTCCCATGAGGCTTCAAAACAAAACTGCTAACCACCAGGGACTGATTAATGCGATCTACGACAGCAGCGTTAATTTGCTCATACAGCTATTACTTTCGGATTTATTAGGAGCACAGCTTTTGGAAAACAATCAAAATCATAAAAGAACCTAACGAAGACTCCGCTGCAATGTGAACATGTGCTTCCATATACTGATAGACGTCTCCTACCTCTATGTATATATCATACACTTAGCATGGACACTCATCTATGTTTATCCTACTAATAGCATGGACACCCACTCTGTGAAAAGGACATTAGGTGGCTATATTAAAATTTTCTGCTACATAGAGACCCTTGTATTATCATTGTTGGTGCAGTGGCAATATAATGAATGAATTAGTAAGGACAGACGGTTAAAAAACTCTGAGCAAAATTTAAGTACTTCTATTGAATTAGTAGCGGAGATATTCCGAAAGAGCATCACCCATTTCTTTCCCATCGCATTATGGTATTACTCCCATCCATACTATGAACGGGGAGCTCTTGTGAACCATTCAAGTGCGAGCGGGCGCTCAGATATTTGAACTACAATGTCGAAATGGCGGAACAAGGACAGAGAGAAGACAGCGGCACAAATTTTGTAAACTAATTAATTAAATCTTGCATCCTCGATGAGCAGCCATTGATGCTAAACCTCTTCTAAGGACTTTCATGTGGTTTAACGGTGTCGATAGGGTTTTAGGTACATCTGTTTCGGAGGCTATGGCCTTCGAAAATAGCTTGCCACACCCCCAGTCCAGTCTTGTAATACAGATAATAAAGCTCAGAGGAGGAGTCCAAGCATTTAATTACAAAGCGACTTACACCCATCAAGTCTGACATGCTACAGTAACTACCGAGTTGCATGGCGGGCTTATTGTTTCCATTCAAAAGGTCTTTATATTAAAACACACACACACACACACACACACACACACACACACACACACACACACACACACACACACACGCAAACAGAGCTAATTCATTTTTGTAAAGCTTTGTGTAACCGCCAATGAATGGTTTGAATTTATTAAAATCAAAAATTGCCTTGTTTCCTTTGCCTGAGTTAATGGGTCAAAGGTCCCAACACAATTAGTTAAAGTCTGTTGTCTATTGTCAGTAGGCCTATACCACGTACCACAAATTCACTGTTGAGACAAACAACGCCTAACCAATATTTATAAGTTACTGAGCCACCGATACTACTAACGAATGTTGCGATGTCCTAAGAGATGTTATTATCCTTTCTGTTGTATCTTTCCTCTATATACGTCTGTCATTCTCTTTTGTGGGCTGAAAACAGGGCGAAAAGACCCTGCATAACCTTTGATATTGTGTATTCTCACATTCACTTTCTCCAAAGTAAGGTTTATCTTGGGCTTTACAACAGCGTAGGTAGGTTGTTTTTAAAATAAGCGAGTTAAACACAGCAAATCAAGAGCCGTTTTCACAACAGCGGAGCATTTTGAATTGCTCAAAACATGTAGCAATGGCGTTATTAGTTAGACTCAGGATTAGAGTTAGGGTTAAGGAAGAAAAACAGTTCTTAGACATTATTATCATTGTCTATGAACTCTTTCATATGGGCTTTTTAAAAATTTCTAATCTTGTCCATAACACTTGACCGAGCTCTATGCGGGGATGTGCAATGATACTGCATACGAAGGAGGGCAAAAACTCAGATCTACGCTGTGCCAGTGTCTAACAGAGTTTGAAGCTCAGATTTAGGTCTGAGCATGATTTAGGGACATATCATTGGATTCCCTCAAACTCATGGTTTCAAGTACTGATAGCTAGAGATAGGTATCGAATTCTGGAAATCCGTCAGATCTGGAGAAGCTGACATACCCCAAAATTACACATGTTGATAGGCATCTGCAACCCTGGTAGCATCTTCTGAGTCTGTTCATCTCCTATGTGTACCACAGTTCTCAAGAAGAATCCTTCTGTCTCTTAAAGTATAAACGGTTTTGTCAAAACCTGATTAATTCCATTGAAAGCATGTACCAAAGTTGTTTCAGATAATTGTGGTGCACCATATCAAATTAATGTAGCTTTGAAATGTTCTTTTTGTTCATGTGTTATCAGTTTCAATAAACTTACACAAAAAAGCAACGGAATTGTATTTTTTTTGTGTGTTTACTTCTGTCTTCTGCCATCACCTTTATTATGAACATGAAATTTGGTTGCATATCACTGACTGGGTTGTTGCGACGCTTCATGTACCTATGATAAGTTTTTGTCTGTCACTCTACCCGTAAAGTAGCCCGTGTGTCCGCCTGTCCCATCACCTGCCATTACTCTAGATGTCAGAGTTACAATGTATGACTTGTTGCTAAGGCAAGTAGCTGGACTAAAGAATCAATGCCACTAACAGACAACTATACTAGTTCATTATCACGGTCGCAAGAGCTACCAAAAAAAAATAAAATCCTGTTCTTCCACACTCGTACTTTTATATTCTTTTGACCTATTAACTTTCTCGGGGACCTATTTTCTATTTTTAAATACAGGTCTGAACTCTTTTTGTGTATGTTTGTGCATGTGTGACGTTTTCTTTGAGAGCCGACCCCGACCTTTTCTTTGTTGACTGTGTCACTGAGTATTAAATGTCAGTGTTCCTAAAAAAGGTTATAAAGGTTGTCTGTTCTCACACTTTTGTGAACATCACACCCTGACCTGATTTTGTGAATTGAATTGGAAATTTAAGGTCTAAAAAAGGTCACCCATTAATTCGGTATCCTCCACAAGTTCTAAGTGTGCTGGAACCTGGAATTTTTCAGAGTATTTCTAGATACTTTTCTTAACTCTGTTCACAAAGTTTTATTGTTCTGAACCATCTGTAAAAGCCGTTTCGTCTGTGCACAGGTTAAAATAACCTATATAGTTTCTAAGACAGGCTTCTTCTGGGCCGTCAGATTCCCTCCCCTTGAATTTTTATTTCACAGCAAACAACAAATAAAAAAAAATTATCAGACATTTCTTTCCTATTACTATTAGAAAAAAAAACAACAGGGGGTACATAATTTTCACTTTCTTCTAAAAATAAAACTGTTTAGGCTTAGTGACTGCATGAACGATCGCATTGTTGTGATGCAACAATCAGTGCTTCAGGAGTGTGTGAAATATTTTACCATCCAGGTTTTGAATAATTCTGGTGAAGATACTAAATGCCGATGCTTCAGGAGTGTGTGAAATATTTTACCATCCAGGTTTTGAATAATTCTGGTGAAGATACTAAATGCCGATGTCTATGGTATATCCCTGAGTAGGTCCGATTGTCATAGGAGAAAAGAGAAAGAGAAAGAACAAGTGATTTTTGGCACATCCAAAAATCACGCAATTTTTTGCGGCTGTGGTCATCTTTCTACCACCAATAGGCTCAGTCAAACTTGGGTTTTTGGATCAAATTGATAGATCAAAACTGCGTCTCCTTTAACCCTTCAAGACCCACCGTGCCGTATATGGCACATGAACTTGGCTTTTCCGTAGCATTATGATATATTATTGTAATTATATGGAAATGATAGCTCAAATAACCAGCGTACAATATTACTACATAAAAATAATTAGTCTATATGACAGTATGAAAGTAAAGATGAAGAGATCTAAGCCACTTACTCAAAACATCTAAAAGAACTGGCTTTCTCACTATATAACGTTTCTACTCTTGGGACTTATAGGGTTAATATCCATGTATGTATTTTGAGGTTCCGGCTTTACAAATTTTAACCACTTTATGCAAATTTCCATGATGTAGTCACTTTGCATCCATTTAGTGGATGTAAAAAAAAATAATGGGGTTCACTTATACGAGCCCACCTGCGTGAAAGATGAAACAGGAACATGGCGTAAACAATAGTCGATGAAACCTTCACATCCATCTTAATTTCTATACTAGCCAGTAATCTGTTGGTTATTACTGTGAGGGCCTTTCCGGGATATGTACATTTTTTAAAATTTCTCATTACACAAAAGTGATTAAAACATATACCCTCGCCATGAGTTCATGTGCCTCACATGAATGCGAAAGGTTTATAAAAAAAAAATGCTTTCAGAATAAACCACAATACATGTCACTGAAAATCATGGTTAGGAAATTTAAACTTTTAAGATTCGCTTTTATTGGTTGATATGCAATGCACGTCAAAAATAATTTTCCATTTACCAGTACTTTTTCTTTCCCAGAATTATCTATAGTGTCCACAGGACTAATTTCGCGAAGAAATAGCATCTGGTAGGATGCGCTTGTATATTATGACCTGGATTTGACCCTAGAGTGAAGAATTGTGCCCCTGGCCAGAGGCTTGTGCCAAAAACAATGACGTCATGTAACTTCCAAAAACTGCACACACCCCTATCTGACAAGGTATTATTCAGCTTTCAATTACGGTTCTGGTCATCCAAATTCAAAAGTGAAGTTCAACTGTGTAAGCCAGATAAATTATTCCGCACATTTTTTTTGATTGCCACAGCATGATAATGTTTTCACACATCAGCTGCTTACGGTGAAATAAAAGATTCGTACCGATACGTTATCACCTATCCGCAGAGCACTGACTAGACAGCTTGACCATGCGGTTAGAACGTATTTGACGTAAGTATAATTATAGTCGTCACGCGTTGCAGCAGCTGTAAGGTTCAGACTTTGCATGACACAACCGTGTGGGTTGTAAATAGGGCTGGCAGAGGCGTTACTCATGTTGACAAACATTTGAAATACTGGTTTATTCAAATAATAATGTATCATAATGGTTTAACATGATTTGTAGGATGATCCAACCTTCCTTTAATTAAGACGTCTGACAGCACTAATTACTTTAGTCTGTTCCTCTTATAACCACTGATATGTAGGTCATTATTGAAGTCATGGTAGTCAAACTCAGANATGAAACAGAAACATGGCGTAAACAATAGTCATGAAACCTTCACATCCATGTTAATTTCTGTAATATAATCACTTTCCTTGGCAAAGGTGGGTGTAGTAGCCAGTAATCTGTTGGTTATTACACTGAGGGCCTTTCCGGGATATGTACATTTTTCAAAATTTCTCGTCACACAAAAGTGATTAAAACATATACTCTCGCCATGAGCACGTGTGCCTCACATGAATGCCAAAGGTTTATAAAAAAATGCATTCAGAATAAAACACGTTACACGTCACTGAAAATCATGGTTAGGAAATTTAAAATTTTAAGATCCGCTATTATTGGTGGATACGCACGTCAAAAATAATTTTCCATTTACCAGTACTTTTTCTTTCCCAGAATTATCTATAGTGTCCACAGGACCAATTTCGCGAAGAAATAGCATCTGGTACGGTGCGCTTGTGTATTATGACGCAACAAGACTAACACCCCATTTTACAAATGGGCAGGCAGGCAACGCACCAGCGGCGAAAGAATACCTAGCGCACCGAAAGGCATCATAGACGAATGCATTAGACTCCGTGAAAAAGTTGGACGATTGGCGAATCGGGCTGATTGAAAAGATCTATCGGAGATTGTATTTCGTTGCTATATACATTCTTTTTTAAAAAAAAGGGTAAATAAAATAAAGAGGACTGATGTGTATAGTTACTTTTCGTGTATTTTTCTACGAATTTAGGTGAAAACCGCATGTTTTTACGTTACGTAGTTCTCAAGAAATCTGTGACACAAATTTGGCAGAAGCGTTTTATTAATATAGATAAGGAGACTCGAGTGACCGGGATTTGACCCTTGAGTGAAGAATTGTGCCCCCTGCTAGAGGCTTGTGCCAAAAACGATGACGTCGTGTAAGTTCCAAAAGCTGCACATACTTCTATCTGACAATGTATTATTCAGCTTTCAAGTACGGTTCTCGTCATCCAAATTCAAAAGTGAAGTTCAACTGTGTAAGCCAGATAAATTATTCCGCACTTTTATATATTGCCACAGCATGATATTGTTTTCACACATCAGCTGCTTACGGTGAAATAAAAGATTCGTACCGATACGTTATCACCTATCCGCAGAGCACTGACTAGACAGCTTGACCATGCGGTTAGAACGTATTTGACGTAAGTATAATTATAGTCGTCACGCGTTGCAGCAGCTGTAAGGTTCAGACTTTGCATGACACAACCGTGTGGGTTGTAAATAGGGCTGGCAGAGGCGTTACTCATGTTGACAAACATTTGAAATACTGGTTTATTCAAATAATAATGTATCATAATGGTTTAACATGATTTGTAGGATGATCCAACCTTCCTTTAATTAAGACGTCTGACAGCACTAATTACTTTAGTCTGTTCCTCTTATAACCACTGATATGTAGGTCATTATTGAAGTCATGGTAGTCAAACTCAGAGAGTCTCCATGAAAATCATGCTACTTTTTGATGTTTAAATTTCTTTGTTTCAGCAAAATCAGAAGTAATCGAGTATTCCGAGGTAAAAGGTTATCCTTATGATCACTGCTATGGGGAAGGAGAGGGGCAGGGGGAGGTATTATGCAGATCTGTTTCCGGTGCTTAACACTCCACCTTTTTAATCTATCTCACTAAAACGTGTATATTAGCGCCAAAATCCAGAGATAACCTTAACGTATTGGATAGAGTTTTATTGAGCCTCCAAGGATGCTAAAAATGTTTCCACATAAGACTTTGGCATTAAGGAACAAAGAGACGACTAATTTATATGGGAGTATTGAAGAACATGTACACAATTTACTTTTCTTTGAATGTGTGAGAACACTTCAGTGCCTGGAAAGTTGAACTCCGTTATGGTCCACGCCGATGACGAGAGCGGTCAGTAAACTTTATGACAGACAAGATGTCACTGACCGTCTGGAAGGACACAAACAAATTCCTGCTGATGTTAGTGGATTACAAAGGGTACATCGGTATCATGTTCTGCATGAATTTGGACTGTGATTTGAAGGAAACTTGCATCCCGTATCTATTTTCCAGTGTTTTTGTTTTTTTAAACTGACGATGCTACTAGACTAGCCAATGCTGTGTCTGGCACATGATCTATGAGCAAAATGACGAAGCACTTACAACACACAGCGAATGGGAGCGGTTAGTATATACATAGGTGTCTTCTATAGACTCGTAAAAAGGGTGCATGTGTTTTGCATAGAAATGCAGTATGTCGTATGTTGTATTTGTCTGCTTTTGTAGACAATTACAAACAATGTTAGGCAATGATCCGTTCAATCTGCCCCGGGTAAGCACTGGTTATTTGAATACCATTACGCTACGCCCCTGGTAGGTATAAAAAAACAGCCTTAGAGTTCAAGAACAGGTCATATCAATGCATAATGTTATCCTTGGATTTTGGCGCTAATATTCAAGTGCAGTGAGATGGATTAAACATCAAAAATTTTATGTGATGGTAACAAATCTGTACACATGGCTACACTCATAGCCGTGATAATGCTAATATTGTAACATTCATATGCAGCGAATCGTATGCTGGTTTTCAATCATGAATAAAGCAGTTCATTTAAGTTTTAAAAAGTCTGGAGAGAGAAATGCACGTGGATGAATAAGGCAATTCACTGAAGAGTGGTGATATCGAGAATTTATGACCACTGCCCCTTTCCCCTGTTTCCTTCCCTCACTTCCAAAACAATCTTTAGAGTTAACCTTCGAAGCTGTAAAAAACACATAGGATGGAGGATAGAGACTAACAAAGTATCACACTTTAGACATGATATTTTATACAGCGGGATTTCTCGAACATGAAATTCACAGAACAGTCCATAATTTCTAATTTCGGAGACGCTCGAATTCACAAATTAACCTTCCTCTAAAATGTGAGGAACTGCGAACTTGTTCAATGCGAATGGTATCAATAAATTTTCGAATACATTCATTAAATTTGAGGTCATAAGGTCCAGCTGTGTTATGTAATGCTCAACAATGTCTAAACACTTGCTAAGTAAATTTTGTTGAACTAAACAAAAAACAGATACATTTGCCTCTCAGCAAGACTGCCAAGTGTTATAACCAGATGTTGCAATCATAACTGCAATGATGCTGAAACGAACGTCACAAAAGTGTAACACAGAAATCTAAAACCGCCTCCGGCTTTTCATGTTACGTCTAATGGAATTAGATACGGTTTACAACACAGTCTGGAAATTGAGCCCTGGGTTCATACAGAGTTCATGAGACCTTACGTTACAGGTGTAAATTAGGTTTTATGAAAAATCTAAGGTCAGCGACTGACGTTGCTTTTGAGACATGAGTTTCTTGTATCAGTCTGGATTCACGCCTTAAACATTTGGCATGCCCTGGTTAGCAGCTATAATGAGAGTGGGATAAGTTCGGGTTCAGACAGAGTTCATGTTGCGAGGTCCACCATTCTTGCTTATTAGCTTAACCTTTTTACAAACATATTATGATTGGGGCACAGTACTCCCTCCCCACTCCCTGTCCTTTCCCTTTCCTCTTTTATATAATGTCTTACCCTCCCTGGAGTTCAAATCTGTTTCATCTATGAACAGGTGGAAGAACTGATGGTGTGATTGTGGTTTGAAGCAAAGAGGAGGGGGTGGGGTAAAACGTGGACATAAAAGGAAGAAGGGAATTTAATATGAATTTTTTTTTCTTTTCTGCCAGCTCTCTCGCAACCCCACTCCCATTCAACGAATACAGACTAGATTTCATCTATGCGAAAAAAAAGTTGATGGTGTGATTAGAGTTAAAAAAAAAAGGTGGGCATGGGCGGAGTGGGAGAGGGGGAGACGAAAAACATAAAGTTAACCTGAGGAGGGGAATTTATGAGTTTTTGTGCTACCTCTCTTGCACCTCCACCCCCATCACAAACCGACTTAAACGAATGTGGAAGCCAACTAGCATCCATGCTACACTCCTTTACTGTTGTCAAGAACAGAATATCAGATGTCTATTAAATGAGCCATGCCTGAGATCACAATCCATCGAAGCCCAACAAAACCTTCCAATTTGAATAATTATTTTTCTTCCCGATTCATAATGGTGGCAATGGAAGGAAACCTTGATTTTAACTGCCAGCAATAACTTATTAATTTAAACATTTTGTTTTGAGTCAGCAGAGTCTTTGTATGGTTGCAGTACTTTATCCAAACCTCAGTGAGTAAATGAGACACTGAGTAACCGAAAATCTTGATCGAGAATCGTCGGCATTCATTTGTTTCGTAAATGGGTTAATATATTTCGTAAACGGAGCATGACATGTCACGACATATTTTAAATTTCCTCACATGCGTTACGCCCCTCTGCCTCATTTTCTTAACTTTGAGGAACTCACCTAGAGGTCCCCAGCCCTCAGTGATATAACAATCAATTCGTCCTTATTCGATCTGGACTAAATGTGACTTCGGAGATCATGTAAGTGAAGAATTTTGTTGTAACCATTAAACGTCAAAATCGCGAAATCCGGCCCACCTCTCCTCCTTTGCGCATTCTAAAGCGGAGAGAAGTTATTCTCTTGAAAACGTTTGCTGGGAAGATTTTACAGGTAAATTCTAGTTAAAAACAAGTAAGCGAGGTTAGAGAAGAGAGAAACTTCTTAGATGACTTTCAAGGACTCTCCCAAAGATGCTATCTATTCTCTTAGCTTGGGCTGCTTTTGCTTGGTCCCTGCCATTTGACAGACTGGGAAGCCACATACCTTCCTCAGCAAAGAAAGTTTCATTCTCTAGGCAAGCCAAGATGACTTCGACTGATGCGGAAAAAACGAAATAATTCATTGACTTGCGAATGGTGTTTGCTATACCTATATCTTGCCTCGTTCATATACATACATATCGCCTTTGATTCTTGCCACATCCACCCTCAGACACAAGGCGGGTGATAAGACCTTCCACTAGCAAATTTGAAACCGTTGATGGTTGCCGCCATGTTGACGAGTTTTTTCTTCGGTTTTGTACAAAAGACGACACATTTCTAATAAACCACTAGCATGTGTGCACCCTTCTTCACTGTGACTGGCGCACTAATGAAAAAAACCTAATGAAAAGCGCATCTTTTAAGGACTTCCCACAGAATAGAAGAAGCAGGGGTAACTTCCCATTTGGTCAAATTGCAGAGAACAAACACACGCAACCCAGGCTTTGAGTTAGAGAAGACTGAGACTTCCCAGATAGAGCATTTTTTTAATTGAGGTGATATCCTTAAAGACGATAATGTATCCTCGACTAAAGAAAAGTGCTAAAAGCTGGATTTGTTTGTCAATTTCCTACACGCGCGTCCAGTATTGACTGCAATCGATTTTTGCTTATTTGCAATTCCTACAGCGGAATACTTTGTTTAATCTGAATCTCTTCAATAAAACATGTGCACAATTAAAGACAGTAAAGAACTAAACTTTTTCTGAAAGCTTCAATTTGAAAAAAAAAAAAAAAGCGTTGCATGGATTAAAACCAGCTCCGATCAACCGCACATTTTCTGTGCGATTAAGCAAAGCCACCTGTAATATGACATTAATGAAGCCAAGAATATCCTTTGGTTAATTTGTACTTCTCACTTTCCGAGGACTCACGGTTTTACAATGGCGACAGAAAATGTGAAATCGCCGTGTGATTAAAGCAAAAAAAAAAAAAGATAAAAATTATTAAAAAATGTATATACACTAGCATGGACACCTTTTCTATGAATGGGCCATTAGGTAACTAAAGTAAGATTGTCTTCCACATAGAGTATTGCATTATCACGGTATGAGGTGCAAAAGCATTATGGTGAACTGCTTAATGAACAGGACACCACTGGATGACTACATTTATTGGCTAACCCGAGGGTAAAATGCTCGACGGTTTTACATTGCATAGCGTCATCAATGAAAGGAGGCCGAATTCGAAATTTTAACCTCATCTTTGAAAAGGACGGAATGAAGGAAACGGCACTAACTTGTCCATATAGTATTAATGAAATCTTGCATCTTGGGAGAGCAGACATTGACGCTAAACCCTCAATATCAAATTTCATGCCGACTGACGGTTCCGGTCGAATTTTACGTACATCGATTTCGGAGTTTACCGCGTTCTAAACTGTCGTGCCACGCCTCCATTCCATTCTTGTAATACAGATTAGTCCCCTCCCACCCCCATCTCCCCCTTCCCCACCACACACACACAATGAAGTCCAATTCCAGAGCAGCAGTGTGTAATTTTGAGTCTGAGAGGTGTTCGAGTTCGTGACACAGGAAGAGGGGAAAGGTTAAAGATCAAAGGTTATAGGGAGGGAGATGCGGAGAAGAAGGCAGCTTGGGCGCAGTAGACGGATGGAAGGGAGGGAGGGAGGGAGGAAGGAGAAAGAAACAGAAGAAAGTGAGAAGGGTAGCAGTCTAGTTATACAGCATTTTGATAAAATGGTTTAATTTGCTATAACGAAATAATGAAGATATTAAATGCTGAAGCGATCTTCGTTTTTTTTGTTTTTTGATTCTCGTAACGAAATTAACAAAAAATCCTGAGACCATATAAAGCACTTAAGCCTTTTTCCCATGACACGACATATTAAGTGCGTAATAGAGATCTGTTGCCATCATCTTGAATTGTGTGTCATTTGTCAGGCTGTAAAGTAGCCCATTTTTCGCCATTTTGACACTTCCTGTTGATAATTTCTAGGAAAAAAATACAGGGAAGGATTCAAACATTCAGAAAACATTCTCTACAAATCTAATGAATTAGTACACTTTTTAAAAATATATTTTTTTTGGTTCTGGTTTTGATCGAGCAAGTACTTATTGTCTGTCAGTAAATTTCATTCGTTCGGTTCACGTAATCCTGCTACTTCCTGATCCCTCACATTGTCCTCATCTACAGATGACTTGTCACCGCATACAGCGATTATAACCGCGCTGAAAAGATTCAGGATTAGGAGTTCCATGTGGCCCAGGCCTCACCGCCTCACCTCTGAGTGCCTGGGTTAACCCAGAGGTCATGACCAGTTTCTCGTGGGTCAGTTGCGTAAAGCCGGGCTCTATCACGCCCACTCGGGGACCCCGAATGTCCGACGGTATTCGCAAACAGTACGGAATAGAGCCCGAAACCCACCCGTTTCTTTGGCTAAACCTCGTAATCACGGATTGGGGTGCAGAGGGCACGAGGGCAAATTACGCGAGTGCCTACAACGAGATCAAGTAAAACTGCCCTCCAAATGAACCTGCTCTCACCTTTTGGGCTTCTCTCCTAGGGTTCAAACCCGTGCCAGGAAGATAAAGTCTTGTACCACGTCCTCGAACTTCATCATGAAAATGTCCCTGTGACAGCACGGACGGCCTTGCCAGTACAAGAACAACAACGGCAGGGCTGTGAAGTAACACTTTCAATCAAACCTCAGGGCAGCTATCTTTGTTTGCTTCCCAGTAGCCTGTTAAATATTGTACGTAAACACTGATTTTTCGCACCAAGGACGTGTCTGGCCAGCGATATCCAGTTCACATGGCAGTGAAGAAACTGATACGTTGTGGCTATGTGTGAAACTTGTATTCAACTGGTCAGCGTATACCCATATTTCTGGTGATCGCAAGCAAGCAAGCAAGTAGGCAAGCAAGCAAGCAAGCAAGCAAGCAAGCAAGCAAGCAAGCAAGCAAGCCACCCAACTAATCACCCCGAACCAAACAGACAGTCAGATAGCTAACCAGCCAGCCAAGCATACAGACCGACCGACAGATCGAACTATCGACCGACCAATCGACCGATCAAACGGCTGCCAGACCCGATCAGTCAAAGAGAAAGAAAGAAAGAAAGAAAGAAAGAAAGAAAGAAAGAAAGAAAGAAAGAAACAGACATCCATAATAGAGACAAACAAAACAATGTGAATCTAAGTTATCTGAGTTGAAATTTCCAGTGCGATCAGGTTGGCCCTATCTGTATGAAACCTAGCGCTATTTCCAATTTTCAGCTCCCCCTTCTTATTTTATCAGCATGATGGCAGTCTTCAAAACTAATGCTATCCTCTCACTCCACACTGTCTCATGCAATTTCATGTGATTCCAATAAGGCACAGTGAAGCCACTGAGGTGGCAATGGCTGCTGTCTTTTGACAGAAAGGCACATATGCAATAGAAATTGTATGTAAACAATTTGTCCTACCATCGTAAGAATTACAATGATGCTTTGGTGCTTTTTGCACCCTTAGTAGCGTTCAACATGCAGAGTTACTGTATTTCTTACGACAGTAAGAGATCGCATCGTTAATGCGCAAGTTCTCTGTTGATGCCAATGCCAATTTGGTCGTTGTGTCATAACAAACAGAAAAAAAAAGAAGGTTGCAAGGTGCTGTAATCAGTCTTAACCAATTACCAACGACTCGTAGATTAAGCGGTTCGTGCGTTTGCCACCACACAGCCTGAACTGCAAGCCCAGGGGCGTAAATACGTTGGACTTCACGATGTCGAACCTCGTGTATTAGATCTTTATATTTAAACATCTTTAGGTTTCTAACAGTGATCTGGGGGCGTCCTAATTGTTTATTATGTTAACACTGCTCATGAATTCGAACACCTTAAACTCAGAAACATGCGGCCGTATGCATAAATTACGTTAGTTAACGTACTACTGTAACCGCGGAAACTCCGAAAACAATAGAATTGTTCACCATGGTAAAAGCATCATATAATAATGGAGCTTGGTCCCAGCATTGTTCCCGCAAAGAATTTTTAATACGCAACGTAGAGGAATGAAATCTAGCACACGCATGTAAAATGTACCAAACCTATACGTGGTCTAAACATTTTTTCCGAAAACATATATAATTTTCAGAAATAGAGTCATAATTATCATCTAACAAATTAATGATTGCGACTACGACGTGATAATGTACTTCCGTCAAGTCCGTCACTTCCGTCTCAGACCGGAACTTCCATTCTCAGATCGCACGACATTTGGTGACCGTGACTTGCATTCTCAGATCGTGCGTCATGTGGTGTGGTGAAGCTTTGTTCATTTGTTCGGACCGGACGTAAGCATTGTTTTAGCTAAGCTGGAAGGAAGATGTTGTAAAGGGTGGCATTTTTGTCAACATGTGAGTGCCAGTCAGTGCCATGCCAAGAAAACTTAGGAACGCTAGGCCTCTAACGCCTCGAACTAGGGCTTATGCTCAAAGGAAGGAAAATGTTCGTCAGCGGCGGTGGAATATATAATGTTCACTTATCATCCGTACTTTGTGTTCCTCATAAATCGATCTCAAACACTCTTATTTTCATCCTCCTTTCCTTTCCGTTAGTAGAATGGGTAACCTGCTAGTTACATTAATGAACGTAACAATAATGCATACTGCCACATGTATCTGAGCTTAAGGCGTTCAATTACTATAAGGATTACGCATACGGACAATGGACTGGTTCCTCTGATTTTACATTTCCTGAGATCCTATTTTACGGTATGTGTCGGAAACTTGTGGAGAAAAGGTTTGAGGAGGCCGGGGAGGGGGTGGAGGTGGGGGGAGGGGGGAGATGATAGGATCTGCCAGTGTCATTCGCGGATGAGGTTTACTCACCAAAAGTTTTAGGGTACAATCACGGAATAGGACCGATCTTGTAGCTAAACCAATGACTAAATGAACTGTATTAATGCAAGAGCGGTCCTGTCCCAGGAGATAGCCAGTTTTAGCATAGGAGCATGGGGTGATAGATGATGAAAACTGTTCATCCTCTTGTCTCTAGTGAATGAATATTTCTGCAGCCCCAGTGATCTGGAGCTCATGGACTTGTCGTGTATGTTTCCTCATCAGTGGTTTTCAACCTATTCCTACCAAGTACCATGCATGGTGTAATAAACAAGAGACATCACATCTTGATGAATCCTATGAATTTTTTGTCATCGTATCCGTATTGACGCAGAACACAGTATTTCACAAATTAGGCCGAATGCAAAAATGACTTTTAAACAGAATTTTATAAAAGTTTTCACTATAGTATCCCATTTCATGTGCGATCTTACACAATATACGCAGGTAACAATTTAATGCGGAAAGAAATCTTATCCCGTCGATAAAAGGCTGCACTGAACTTTTCTGTGACCATATGCATAACCCATGTGTTTAATTAACATATTGCGTTAACTACAGTGAACACTACTGAAGTTTTGGAAGTTTCTCATACGTTAACTAACGTAAAGATTATGCATACGGCCTCTGTTTTCATATAATATATGAACTTCTTTTATAGGGACCATGGCTCTGTAGGTGAAAACTGAAAGTCGGACAAGGTCTCTTTCAGGGCTCTGAATATAGAAGAAAATCATCATATTCCTTCACTAAGAAGATTATTCTTAACCATCATTCCTTTCTTTCTCCTCTCTTATTTCTCTCTCTCTTTCTTCGTCTCTTTCTCTCTCTCTGTCTCTCTCTGTCTCTCTCTCTCTCTCTTTCTCTCTCTCTCCTGCTCGTGCTTTCCATCCCACCTTCCCTCTCTACATTTCCTTGCCCTTTCAACCAGAGTGCAAGAAAAACACAGCCTTTGATATTTTATCTTGTCGGGTCCATCCCTCTGGTACAAGAAGATGCCAGATGGTTTGAGTTGTCGGACAACGATCACCTGTAGCTGTGGTCACTGCTAATGGTCACTGCTGGTCAGCCCAGGTCGTCTTGGGCAATTTAAGCCCTGCGGGCAACTAGCATTTTGATGGGTGAGGCCTGCTAGAATGTGAATTATATGAAAGCTACTGCAGCAAGCATTGTTTTCTCTCTCTGTCTCTCTCTCTCTCTCATACAGTGTCCTTTCCTTCGTGGTTTTGAGCATGACGAGACAATTTAAATAGGAGCACCCCTTCTTCTCTTAATCTTTTGTGGGCTTCAACGGAGGAGTATAGTGACAGATAGTGACAGGCAGGCAAACAGACGAGCAGACAGACGGGCAGGCGGGCAGGCAGACAGACAGACAGACAGACAGACAGACAGACAGACAGACAGAGAGAAAGACATACATACATACATACATACATACATACATACATACATACATACATACAGACAGACAGACAGCCAGCACAGCCAGACAGGCACGCAGGCAGGCAGGCAGGCAGGCAGGCAGGCAGGCAGGCAGACAGGCAGGCAGGCAGGCAGAAGGACAATGACTTCACCAATAGTGAACAAACTAATCATAATTTTCTATTCATTGAAGATTCCCCACTCTCCTAACACAGGTTTCTAGAGCATCCCCTACTCCGTATCTCCAAAAATGAACAAGCCAGTCATATGCATATCCGTGTTCAAGATTATAACTGTAATGTCTATAACCTGTATTATGGTGGTACACACCTAAGCGAAGGCGTTAAAGAATTATTGCTCTCTGATATCACAAAAGATTTGAATGGAGAAGACTTGTGAAGGGTATAATAAATATGTATACAGGCCCATCGGATCCGCTAGTCGGCATATATGACAAAACCGATTAGTGGGTGTCTTTTTCTCATCCATCTTCCCCGTTCTGTATCATTCATATCATGTAAGATGTTTCTAGTTTCTTAGTCTCTGGGATTTTAAAGTAATGTTCATTATAAATGTATGTTGACTACGAAAATGAAAATCTGGCCGTCGGCACTGCATCAGTTTCAAAACCCATAAAGTTCAGATGAGGGTCAAGCCGTGCAGGCGACTCCCATATAATTCAAATCCTCTTAATCTCGCTTTTCAGTAAATCGCAACAGTATACAAAAGTCCAAAGCAGGTCAACGTCCCCAAATAGAGCAAACTTATAAGGGACAGTAAAGACACCTCCCCCCCCCAAAAAAAAAAAAACAACAACGTTTTGTCGCCTACTTCGTGTAATCGCCTCTTTTGCCAAATTCTTATGGCGTTGCGGTCAAGCGGAGCTGACTGTTAGTAGCTCAAAATGAATGAAATCCAGTCCACATAGTGAGTGACTTACTAGCCTCAACCTTAACACACCCAAGTGAGAAGCTGTCCTCGTGTAATCGCTACTTTTTTATATTCTTATGGAGTTGCGATTAAGCGGAATCGGCTGTAAATAGCTCAAATGAACGAAATCCAGCCCACACAGTGAGTGACTTACTGGCCCCAACCCTAACACACCCAAGTGAGAAGCTGTCCTGTTCTTTGCCCAGACAGGAGTGGCCGTGGAATGTTGTCAATGAATGTGAGCAACTGGACAGGTGCTGGCAACAATGGACCCTATCATCTCTTCGTTTTGTATTTCTCACTACGCC